>WOVY01002375.1:547500-845000 GCA_013436015.1 Rhipicephalus annulatus
CTTCTAGTAGTAGTACTCCTAGTAGTAGTACTAGTACTAGCAGAGATAAACTTAATTCCCCTAACTGAAACTACAACTTCCTTCCACACCCACGTTGCTCACAGGCTTCTTCTACATAACCTTATACGTGATAACCACAACGGGCTTCTCGGTTGAGCTATTAAACAGCATTCGAGTCTCGTCTGTGTACTAGCGCCTTTTAAGATATGCACAGGGAGGTGAATATTCCTTCGTATGCGATTTCCACCCAGGGTCCAAGCCTTGCTTCACTTCCCTGGGGCCTAATGCGATGCTGAAGATACTCCCACGCATGGTTTATTCCTTCGAATAAATAACTATAACGCTTTCGCACGCAGTCTCCCCTTCAACTCTCGCACAAAACCTCCGGCTCGTCCTGCTTTGCACAAAAAAAAAAAAAACCGGGTTTGCCGACCCGACGCGAACACAATGGAAGAAAAGGCCGCCGCTTATCGTCGCTCCGGGTGGTGTCTCAATTCTAGCGCTCGTTCTTTTATGATTATGTATTTTGTTTCCTAAACGTTCAGTAGCTTCTGCAGTTATTGGTCGCGTGAGGAGCTTCTAAGGCGATCTCGCCATTTTCGGTTTGTTCTATTTTGTTTCGATTTTATTCACTTTTTGTCTTTCTTTCTCTGCTAGCGCGCTCCTGTTGACGAGATCTCGCTTCGAGCACGCGCCAAGCATGTGGAGACACCGTCGGAAGGTCTCTTAGAACGTCTAGTGGTCCCACAAGCATTTCCTAATGTCTTTACAAAGTGGTATACGACATTCGACATCAACAATATTATTAACAGAAAAGTGTGTACAAGATTGGTAATACTCAAGGAGCCCCCAAGTTAAAATCTGTCTTGGGGGAGGGGGGAGATGTTATAAAAATGCGAACGGGAAAGAATATAAACGTCATGTAGTGGTTACAGTATTTTGATGAGAAAGAAAAAGAACACTGCGAAAATAAATACAAAACAAAAATATGCATTTGTTTAAACCGACAAAAATGAAAAGGTAACACTGAAAAGCAATCGGAATTAAAATAGAAAACGAGAGAGCAAGATAACGTGTACCAAACAAAGACAGTTGTTGCAAAAAGTATTTCTTTACTGGGTTTCTGAGTGAAAGTTCCGTGGTTGGTGACTTAAAGATGTAAAGACGGGCAATTTCACAGTTTAATTCCCATAACGGTGGCGATGAACTTGCCGTAGTTCGTGCGAATTTTAGGCAGAAGACAATTATCCAGCTCAGAACACCTAACAACGTTATTATTTACAAGGTTAATTATTCACGATAACGCCATCACTACGCACAATACCATGAAAAAGCGTGTAGTACATCACAATGAATAACTCCTGCCGAAATTGTTGATGAAGAGGATGGATATTTAGATTTTGATAAAGTGCTGTTGCCTTGGATAACAAATGGCTCAATGTCATGAGACAAAGTGCTTGATTTTGCATTCGTCGAAGTTGGTGAACTATTTGTTGCCCCAGGCTGATATGCTATAAAATATATAGATGGCGTGAACATGTGACTGGAAAATATGTACAAGTTTCCATTATGGCGCGTATTCCGAAAGTTATATTGCGAATGAGTGATTGCGCATGAAGATAAAGCTTCATATGCGCGTCGAGGACTACCCCAAGAAACGTTGTGCGGTAAAACATTTGCATTAGGTTATCGTTCAAAGGTACAGATATAGTTTGAAGGTACTGTCGGTATGGACATCGGGTGTTCTTGAAAATTCAGCCACTATAACATGTGACAAGTATGCTTTTATCTTCATAAATCTTAAGCACAATTCAAGGACAGAAATAACAATCGAAAGGCAGTTCACCAGAAGATAGATAACAGTAATCATGCATGAGTGAATATTACGCACAAAAAGTACACGACGCGCTGATTGTCTATGATAGCCGTTACGGACACTGGCGTAAAACTACGCCACAAAAATCGGTGGTTATTGTTGTCGCAAATCAGCTTTTGCTGCAACAAGAAAAAAAAGAAAACTAGACACCGAAACCAATGCTCGTGTAAGCACGGAAATGTTCTTCAACTGTGTGGCTGTCCTCGTAAAGATCATCATTTGCAGCCAATAGCTGCAAAAGTCTGGCTGATAAAAATGTAGCTGTCTTTTCTGAGAATCTTTACTAAACACGTGCCATTCGTGAAGTGTACGCATAATAATGATTGGTCCCTGCCACGTCATCTGAAATTTCTATTTTATTTCATTTTGTCGTTTATAATTAGACGTGTCAAATATAAAATGTTTCCTATATAGATTTTGAGGAGTCTGTTCTCGGAGCTCGTTGTTTTCTTTTCTGCTATATTTTTTTCATGGCCCAATTTGGCAATCACTTACTCATAAATAAATTCCTAATTCTCGTTACTATATGTCGCTTTCATATTTCTCCTATTGTGGATTGCCATCCAGCAATCCTATTTTTCGTGCAATCTTCGCAGCAGGTTCAAAACATTTTCCAAAATTAGGCCATAATTATCATCACACATAAAACAAACAACTAACCATACAATCGTAAACCACGTAACGGCTTCCAATGAATGCCGAACGAACACCGAGAATAGCAAAGGGAAAGAAACGACTGAATCCCTGATGGAAGGAGTTCCCTCGTCACTCGGGTAATGGAGCAATTTAGCAAGTGAAGACGATATCTCATTAGACAAGCGAGGGCAAATCGATGTGGCTGCTCCCGAGTTCCCCCATCTACCGCATAAAATGCCGCCCCTCCCTCATTTTCCTCCAGTTTCGTCCTTTCGTCCCCGTTTCCCCCTCCTCCTTTCTCTCCGTGTGAAAACGAACCCTCGCTTCCCCAAACCACAGTCCCAGGTGGTTTCCCTAATTGTGCCGACAATTGATGCGCGCCCAGTGTAGATTGAGCGTGCGTCATCAGGGCACTGGGTGGGGCCTTGGCGCTTATCCATTTCCGGACGTCGCAGGGATGTGCATTCCAAGGTCTCTACTGGAGCGGCAGTGTCCTCAGACGGTGCGAGGCTACAATGCCAGTGAAGCGACGTGTCACACGATTATTCCCTTGGGCAAGCCAGTTTCAATTTTTTATAACATATAGCTTAGAAGTAAAGTGAACTGGGCAAGTTGATGCTTGTTTAGACTAAAGAGCAGAACAAAAAAAGAGGGCGGTGCATCTCTGTCTTCTTTCCCAGTGTTCAGGCCCTTGTACTGTGCAGTGCCAAGAGATCGTCGAAATTTTCGGAGCCCTTCAACGTGGCAACCCTCTTACTGATATCACGGCTTTGAGGCACTAAACCCTAAATATTATTCGTAATGTTCGCGTTCTGTGCTGTACGCCGACTTATCGCCTTAGTGCAGCCCCTTTCAGTCTTGTGAGGGATGGGTTGGACAGCGGAATGACAAGCATGCCGACAGCAACTTTCTTTGCCCTTTACTTCATCTCAAGGGCCACACACGTGTACAGTACATGTCATTCAGAAGCGAGCGAGAAGAGTTACTCGAAATACTGCCAAACTCCGTTCGCATCGTGTTGGGAACGTCCTTATAAATACGTTGATGTCATTCCAGTTCACTCGGGAAGGAACATTTCTCAAACTTATGGTCTGGCTCTCGGTGAGAGGAGGAGGAACTGCTCCCCCTAGAGAGGACGCTGTGAGGGACATGGTGCGCGTGCGTAGAGCGCCGGGCACACCACAGAAGTTGACAGATGCTTCATTGTTCGAAAGCATTTTGATTAATTTATAAGAGTTGACGCCTACACAGACTGATAACGAAGGTAACATGAAGGTGTAAACATAAAATTACGAAATCATTAGAATGGTGGTCGACTCAGCACAAACAGAAAGACGTTACTGCTGTAAATACACACTTGAAGTTTGAATGCTTAAGGGAGAGAAAACTTGACTAACTTGCCCACAGCATGAGCTCCAAGAATACACAGACTAGAATCCCGCAACAATCATAAGGGCCTATTGAACAATACTAGCATTATAATTTACCACACTCGATCATCGTGGACACTACTAAGTGGGGATAATCGTCGGTAACATGGTGTGTCCAGTTACAATGAGCGAGCTTCATTCACTGCTAAACTTTCTCTCGCACACTCTTCCTTACTAAGCATAACAGCACAGCTCTGGCCTCTTGACAAGGTACCACGCTTTCCTCTCCACTAGATGGAACTGTGTGTACGGCGTTCGGCTGTTGACCCAGAGGTCGTGGTTTTGATCTTGTCCACGGTGGTCGCATATCGATTGAAGTGAAACGATAGAGACCCACGTACTCTGCAATGTAAGTACATGTTAAAGAATTGTTAAAACTTTTAGACCCCTTCCCTACAACGTCTCTCATAATCATATCGTTGTTTTGAGACGTAAAACCCCAGGCATGATTATCTGCTGCCCACTTAATCCCCCACCCACCAGATATCCACTGGTTTTGAATTGGGAACAAGGGAACGCCAGCCTAGCATTTGGCTTCGATAAAAGAGCTTTGCGCTAGTGAAAGGAGTCTGCGCATTTCAAGTCTGGTTGACTTCTAGCAGTTCACGTTAGCCTCTTGAACTGCTTTGTGTAAAAATATATCTTCAGAAGTTGGTCTACTAATACCAGACCACAGTGTACATAGTAGGCTGGCATATGGGGTGATCTTACGGAAACACTTGTTAAGGACTATGACCACCTGCAAACCAATATGTTGTCGAATATATAGGTAATATACGTGCCAGACACATCACTGTATATGCGAACGACTGCCTGTGATGCTCGAGAAGACGAAATCTTGTCCACAGTACGCGAAAATAAAAAAATGAGGCCTTCAAGTATCAATAAACTTCTTATTAGGAGTTATTATGTGTTCACTACAACATAGTGGATGTACAACATGTGTGTATGCCCTATATTACTGGAATCTTATGATTTTTTAGTTTTTTTACATAGTGTATTTAAACCTTCTTCTAAACAGTAAAGTCATACCACTGTAGGCAGTAGGATAGATGGCTCGTCAGAGAAGAATGGGAGATAGAGAGATAGCTGGCCATCCTGAACCAAGCACTGTGAACCGAACAGTACAGTGAAATTCTTTGTCACGGCAACTCTTGTACTGCGCATCCACACAGCCACCTTGATTTACTTCATTCTACCTAGAAATCGGCGAGCTTACAATGAGCCGCCCATGTCTTGAAACGGCAAAACTGGGAGGTTCTGAAAAATAATCTGCTAGATTCTAGGTTGATTCTAGGCCTTAGCTAGGTAATACTGGCTGTGTCCAGCTTGTTTCCAGGTGGTTCTAACCTTTTTCTAGCGGCTTTAGCTAGGTGGTGCTAGGTTGCTTTTTCGTGGATACTCTCAGCGCAGAGAGGTTCGAGTGATACCACAGACAATCAGGGACATGATTCAGGTGTTCAAACTCCAGAAACGTAAACTGGCACGGAATTGAAGCTTTCGCGCCTCGCATAGATCTACGGGTACATCGTCGATGTCATGGGTCTTCTATCACATCGGGGTCTTATCGAATCCGACGATGCCTTCCCCGTTGCCTGGTCTTCTCTCGTTGTACGTACTCTGGGTCAACGGCTCACCGCCGTCCCTTTGCTTCCAATTTCCGGGCTAACAGTGGCCGTCTTCACTTCACTTCACTTCACTTCACTTCACTAACGCTATAGCGTTAGAGAGCTCGTGTCGCAGATAACCCACCGTCGGTGTCGGCCCCGTTGGTTGTGAACAAAAAATCGTCAGTGCGTCTGTGACCGAAAAATCAAGTTATCGATATCGCCGCGGGAGGTCGCTACTTGTCCACGCGTGTGCGCGCGATTACAACTGAAGAAGCCGCGCATTTGCGGAAAAAAAAGTGCTCAAGGCCACGAGGCGCGGTAATTTCTTTGCCCCTGCCACCCCTCCCTGCTTTAATTTACTTCCAGCGATTTCGACGGGACGAAAGAAGAGATAATGCGATTGCAGCATGCGACAAACCTTTGTAACTCCACTCTCACTGGAGGAATTCTTTAAATGTTTGCGGCATTGAATACGTGAGGCAATAAGCTCTTCTAGTGAATTCATTCCATGGTTACTTGAAAAAGTGTTTCAGGACCCCTTTAACGCATTTCGTTCGACATCTGTCCCGACTAAAACGAACCAATTTGGCGATTTGTAGGCGCATTTTGGAATCCTCAAACTACGTCGAAAAAGGCCGATATAACGCAGCCATAGCCGCTAAAAACACACAGGAACTTTCAAACAGCTCTTAATATGGACAACTATGTCCATTTAATGGAAACCATATCACGCCTTTACAGAGGCGTTGATCAAGCAAACAGCAAACACTAGATATTATGCTGCTATCTGTGAGGCATTGGGAGGCTTTTTATGGCCTCCAAGATGGCGAGCGCGCGCCGCGTATCTCGGAGGCCATGCGACTCTTGCTTTAGATCTAAATCCTGTATACCATTCACGCGCGCGTGCCAGTACAATCTATTGTGTGCGTGTGTGTGTGTGTGTGTGTGTGTGTGTGCGTGTGTGTGTGTGTGTGTGTGTGTGTGTGCGTGTGTGTGCGTGTGTGTGCGTGTGCGTGTATGTGCGTGGGCGTGTGCATGTGTGTGTGTGTGCGTGCGTGCGTGCGTGTGTGTGTGTGTGTGTGTGTGTGTGTGTGTGTGTGTGTGTGTGTGTGACACAACATATTATAAGTATGCACTTAGCAGTTGAAAGGCGCACTACGGGCCAAATTTCGCTATCGCGTTCAACTCTTAAAGGCGAAGCTTAAGGGTGTCCCAATTTTTCAGTGATCAGTGTATGGCGAGTTGCGCGATTCACCCAATTTCTGCGGCACTTAATCGTTTATGATGGTGATAGTTTTTTTTGTTCTTCGGACAAGAAATGATTTGCGAAACAGCTTCATCGTTAAAGAAATGACTTTACTCACTAACGTACATAGGTTCTCACCGCGGAACATGAACTTATACGAAGGTGATAACGCTGGGACCATTTGGATGCGTTCCGTCCCATGGGCGTTAGGCGTGCCAGTCGAGGTCACCAGGACCCTTCTAGTTGGCCACCACTGACCTCCACCATAGACTGCCCAGGAAACTCGGAGGCAATGTGCAGCGATATGTACATGACCACAGGTCTAAGTATACGGTCAGACGGACGCACGTAATCCACACAGTGACCTCGCCTGTTTTCGCAGCGAGCTCAGTTTGCACGGTGCATTGTACGCTGTTTACCCGTCACACGCGTCGATAGCGAACGGCGGTGTGTAGGGACCCGCTCGTCGGCTATCACGTGGACAGCGCTAGCCTCAGCCTTTGGAAGGCGCACGCAGTTGCACGTGTACACGGGAAAGATTCGGGCTTGTCCATTTTCTCTCTCTCTCTCTCTTTTTACGAACAGTTATGCGAAAAAAAGAGTATGCCAATCGAGCTTACCTATTCACTGTTCCATATTACAACACGCTGTCGGGTTAATTGGTAATTTGTCACTTTGAGAATGAGGTGACTAAGACATGGCACTTCCTCAAGCACTGCTTTTGGGGTGAGACCATGAGTACTTGCCCGTGTGAATGCGCGTGTGAATGCGAGTGTTCTAACTTGTACGTAACTTTCAAAAATTCCTTGTTTTATGATCGCACGTTCTAGGCATGGTAGATAGAAAGTAGTTTTATAAAAGCAATAACAGATTGAAGGCTGGGACGTGGTGACGTGTTTGAGAACAGCGACTGTGACAATGATAGCATAATGGGATTTCATTACGTCTATGCCGTCTGCTAGAGATTTACTCCCGGAAAGTGCTGTCTGATTACGAGGCACACAGTAAAGGGGGGCGACCATGAACTTTGAAGCGGAGGATCTGCATACTGATGACAGCAGTGACAGTTAGTGATAGCAAGATAGCGTTTGTACTAGTTGGTACTAGTTGGTGATGTTCCTTGACCAGAGCTTCCCTCGTCAAAGCAGTGTACTGTACTCTAAGCTTCACTTCTGACTGAAAAAAACATGCGCCATTTGTTTCAAACCAAAAATAATTTTAGTGACTCTTTGTGGCAAAGCCACAAGACGTTGAGGGGACACACCGTAGTGGGAAACTCCAGAATTATTCGGACCCCTTGGGGCTCTTTCACATGCACTTCAATCCGAGTGCTTGGACGTTCTTGGACTGCGTTCCCGATCGAAATCCGGCTTCTACGGTCGGGAGTGTAATCCACGTTCTCAAGCTTATCAGGATCGCATAGCGCTGGTGATGCAATGCCAAAGCAGGAGAGGCATACTAATCAAGGTAGAAGCTGGTGTTGCAGAATATGACAATTTTGGATGGTGGCAAACACAGAACAAGTTAATGCATCACGACGGCAGAAAACGAAAAATATTACACGGATGACGGCCCGTATACACTCTTTAAAACTCGTGTCGTTTATCGGTTTCGAAAGTAGCCACGTTCACTTTGATGAAACAGAAAAAGAACACGCACTTTTTTGCTACTGAAAACACGTTGGAGCTTGCTTCAAAAATTTCTGTGAGTGCTCTCATTCCAGCAATATACCCGAAATCTATGTTGCGGCTAGAAGATTACATTTAGCCTTTGCGCGAAATAAGCGAGATCGAAGAAAAGAGTACACACCGACGAGCACAATGTAACATCTGGTTTATTTTTGAAAAAACTTCTACTAAGTATATCTGCCCAATTCAGTAAAAAATTAGAGGACCCTAAAGCTTCGCCTTTAGGAGTTGAATGCGATAACGACATTCTGTTCCTATAGTACGTATTAGAAACACTTAGTGTTTGAAACCTTTTCGGATTTGCTATGCACCCACTATACGGGCCCTGCAACAATATATCAGCATGGGCAGAACACGTTGCAAACCTTTTCGGATTTGCTATGCACCCACTAAATGGGCCCTGCAACAGTATTTCAGCATAGTCATAACACTCTGCCGATCAGTAGTAAAGGCTCCCGAGAACATGCGAGCCAAATATTTTAACCCAGCACGCGACCTGGAATTCCCAATAAAATATAAAGTCAGCTAAAAATTGCTTGTTCTTTTCTCGACAAACGATGGAAGACGCTCACATATCACTCGAAGAAAGCCATCTATCAGCCATTGGCTGACTTTAACATGTCACGCTCGGTCGTTACAGAGATCGCCGCGGGAGGCCGCGACTTGTCCACGCTTTCGCGCGCAATCACGCTGGATCACATCACGTATTCCAAGAAAAAAGAAAGGAAAAGTGCCCAAGGTTACGAGGCGCGTATGACGTATTTTCCTTGCCCCTGCCACCCCTTCTCACTAAGCTTCCAGCACTTTCATCGGGACGAGAGACGAAAGAATGCAATTGCAACATGCGACCAATTTTTGTAACTCCACTCGCAATGGACAGACTCTTCAAACATTTGTGGGGTTGAATTCGCGAGACAATAAGCTCTTCCAGTGAGTGCATTCCGTGGTTACTTCAAAGTGTTTCAGAGCTTTCAACCATAGAGTCATTATGATATTCACATATTCTGACGCCAGTTGGCAAGGACACTTGTAGCACGCATTATTAATGCAACATTTCTTGTTGCATTGGGAAGTATTTACACAGGACGCGTGTGTTTGTGAAGAGTGAAAGTTACTTTCACTGCACTTACAAGCAGAGGAAGTTATTTTCATTGTTTTCGCAAGAGGCGTGGCCATGTGGTAGAACATCCGCTTGCCGCGCAAACGACTCGGGTTCAGTTTCTACTCTGACCCAAACAACCCTAATTCGGTCCCAGCTGCGCTATTAGGCTGAGGTGTGCACCTCCATTCCCGACAATGCGTGGCCAATTACATGTTTGGGGGAGATTTGGCTGGAAAAGTGTTCCTCAAGTCTTGTGTTGCAGCATTTCTTGCACTTCATACCCATGACCGCACGTCATAGGAATGTTATACACCGCATTTTTCGCGCAATCTACACAATGGTTATTGAGCGGATTACTAATGTTATATTCTTTTCTTGCTCCTTCCTCATTTTCGAACAGTATTTTTCACCTAGGAACACACACCCCTAATTTGTTTTTTGCTGCAAACACCACTTCCACAGCTGGGGCGGTACCCGTGTCTTTAGCGTCAATGACCAGACACCGCAACACGAGGCCACTGGGACAGCAGTTATAATTAGTACATCTCTGGGACAGATAACTATACTAGTAAAAACACTAACTTGTCGCCACTATCTATCACCAATATCGCTAACTTGACATTATCCGTGTCAAAGTTCACCGTCGACTGGCACAACGAAACGACACCGCCCGTTCCATGGGGTTCTCGGGGTGCTACAAGCAAACCATCTCGCTCGCAAGGTTCCAAAAGGCACGCTGTCCGGTGCAGTCGGATGAATACGCGTAATATAGCTGATGGAAGCGAGATCATCGTCACCGGAAACTACGAGACGAGGTGAGCGATCATGTACGACGATTAAGCCCTGCAGAACGTACCTGCCTTGGGGAGCAAGCGGTTGGGGCGTGCCCTCCTCTCACACCCGCTAAATTTGGGCCGTGATCAGTGGGGACTCATTTCGGAATGGCGGGCTTCCGCCGGCCTTGCCGAAAGCGAAGCCGTCGCACTACGTTGGACGATTCCAAAACGTTCGCTTGGCTCAGATACGGGAGAGAGACCGTTAGATTCGGCGTAACTAGAGAAAACGAAGGAACTGAGAAACATTTCCTCTTAGCCGCTTACGCGGGCAGGTACGTTTATGAGAAGCTGCGCTTTAGGTGGCACAAGGGGGGGGGGGGGGTAGAGTTGCAGGAAGGAAAAGCAGAGGTATTGAAGGGCTGGGGGATGAAGAATGTATAGGCGATGGTCGGTGATGAACGGAAGCAATATATACGTGTAAACGTAAAAAAAGATTAACGAAGGCTTCTTTCTCTTTTCGTTTTATTTTAGCGTTATCGTTCCGGTATTACTTGCAGTTGTATATTGTACACTGAGCGTAATAACTATAAGCTAGCGAATCCGACGAATTATTAGTCTGACTTCGTTGCTGACGGTCAAACTCATTTGGGGCTCCTCGTTGCGAAAGATTGCGGTGGGTTGCGACTCGACGGAATGGTAGGCGGGCTGCTGTTGGGCGTTCTGTACTAAGGCGGTGGCCGAAATTTCGCATGGACAGTTTCTGGCCCTTTGAATCATGTTTCGGGCGTCTTGTGCACTTTCTAGAAACTTCAACAGACCGCAGTTCCAGCAAGCACAAAAAATGCTAATGTATGTATAAAAGTTAACACAGCAAAACCACTCCGAAACTAGTGTTACTCAAATAAGCAAGAAGAGGTTAAATCTTTTTTGAGCAAACTTCTGAATAGGAAAGCAAGAACTTCTGGACTTTGAGTACAGGTGAACTCTGTATAATCACGATAAAGTGTTCTATTAAGCGAGGATAGAATTACACAGGTTAGGAGTAACACGAGACGAATTGGCATGTTCCCAACAGTTTTCTGATCTTTAGCAACGTCACCGTTCCGGGGTGATTGAGGAAAAGCATATTAGCGTCATTAGAAGTTGAATCAGAATACAGGCACGTGCTTGAGCACTTTATGTTAGGAAGGTTATTTTCGCACATGAGAAGGATATTACGTGCAGGAAATCTTACTGCTAAGGCGTTTAGACAGTCATGCAGATGATCACAAAATGAATAAGTTAAAGGTGGCTGGCAGCACAGGCATAAGCTCACACATTCCGTTACCTAAACCTCTGCAAAAAAGCGACCATAGAGAAAACGTTATAATTTCGTATTCCTGTTGGGCTGCTTGGTTCCGTAGAAACTTTCATTATGAACATTCTAGTCGTAACGCATTTATTAATGCGATAGCGTTAAACAGTTCATGCCACAGAAAAGCGGCCACCGGCGTCGGCTTCGTTGGTTGTGAGCGAAAAATCGTCTGTGCGTCTGTGACCGAAAAATCAAGTTACCGGGATAGGCCGCGGGAGGACGCTACTTGTCCGTGCGCGAGTCATTACACTGGTAAAGTCGTGCATTCGAAGGAAAAAAAAGAGTGCTCAAGGTCACGAGGCGTGGTAATTTCTTCGCCCTGCTTCCACTCTCTGCTTAGCCTCCAGCGCTTTTCATCGGGACGAGAGAAAAGATAATACAATTGCAGCTTGCGACAAACCTTTGTAACTCTACTCGCACTAAACAGATTCCTAAAATTTTTGCCCTGTTACATTCGTGAGGCAATAAGCTCTTCTAGTGAATTCATTTCATGGTTACTTGAAAAAAATGGCAGATCCCACACACAGTGGGAATCGACGATATGCGAAGCGTGAATGAAAAGTGTTGATATGTCACTTTGAAATCAGCACTACAATACGAGGTGGAGGTAAATCATGCCGTACATGACTTCCGTGTCATCATTATCATGTTTGCACCAGTCACATACCTTCGTCATCCACTCACGTACCGTACTACCAAATTTGGTGTATGTGACGCTAGCGAAACGGTCGCGAGGGCATCATGAGCGTGGCATAAAGTCATGTTGTTACGTGACCGCATGTCTTGATTTTTATTTTGAAATTTGGTCTGTTGTGTTCTCCATGCAATCATGTCACACCATACCAGTGTTGCAACATGCCATGTGAACGAAACCATCACGAGAGCTGCAGGACCATGAAATGTAAATCATGACATTCATGACATAATTCAAGATTTTTATGTTGTGACTAGTCATATATGTTTCACATACAGTAATGTTATACCATACCAAGTTTGGTATCGATACCATTATCGAAACGGCCAGGAGAGCTAAATGTCTTAGAACAGACAGACAGACAGACAGACAGACAGACAGACAGACAGACAGACAGACAGACAGACAGACAGACAGACAGACAGACAGACAGACAGACAGACAGACAGACAGACAGACAGACAGACAGACAGACAGACAGACAGACAGACAGACAGACAGATAGATAGATAGATAGATAGATAGATAGATAGATAGATAGATAGATAGATAGATAGATAGATAGATAGATAGATAGACACGCTCAAAGTCACCAAAGTTCGCTAAGAAATGCTTCGCATTTAGAAGTGTTTCAGGGCCTCTTTAACGCATTTTGTTCGACAAATATCACGATGAAAACGAGTGCATTGGGCGATAATAGCGCACGCTGGTCCAATCTACTTCGTGCGTGTTTGTGTGCGTGCGTGTGTGTGTACCAAAACCTATTAGTAAGTATGCGCTTAGCGGTTGAAGGGTGCCCTAGGGGCCGGATTTCGCTATCGCTTTCAACTGTTAAAGGCGAAGCTTAAGGGTCCCCCCAACTTTTTTGTATCGGCCTTTTGTGGCGGAACCCGTAAGTTGTATTTGGTATATTACCAGGTTTTCGTTAGTTTACTAATCTTTCGTTTGGCTTCACGCTAGCCGTCGCTCACAGTCAAGCTGCCCCCTATGACTGAAGAGCGGTTGGAACATACTTGATGTTTTGTTTCGTAAGCTGCCAGTATAACTGTTAATGATCACGGTCTTTGCCGAGTGAAAAGACCAATTTTTCGTGCACGCGCTATGTGATCAGGTGACGTATTAAGTTTTAGGGCGTCGCGCATGAAAAAGAAAAAAGTTTCTGCTCCATCTGCGTTTAATTTTTTTCTCTTGAGACACCCTCGGCATCGTCGTCTGTGTTACGCTTGCAACATTCTCGCGAATCAAGCTGGCATCACCTTCCCGTTCACCAAGGAGAGCTAGTCGTCTGGCCTCCCACGTTCTTCAGTTTCCCCCTTCCCCCTTAGTGGTATCAGATATAATACCAGAAACCACTTTTGGCTGATGTTTCCTTTTCAGGAATTGTCTCAGAGATCGCATTTGGCACAGATTTTTGGGCTTGATTGTGCCTCATGTCGTTAGCAGTGGAATTTCAGTACATTACTTCACGTGCAGTAAAGCAAGGGCAACTAGTACTTCAGCAAGGGTACCCGAAACGTGGTTCCACGTTAGCGCAAACTGAAATAAAAAAATAAAAAAATAAAGGTGTCGCTCAGTGAATAAGCGTGAACAAGGGAGCTAGTGGGTAATATAAGCTTCGTTGCAGTTCAGCAAAGGACATGGACACCAGAAAGAAATGTACACGACGCACCGGGTTAATAGCTAATAAATAAATAACCGATAATTTCTAGAAAATTTCCGCATGTGCTCAGCGGAAGCGATATGCATGCAGAAAGCCTCGTAATAACCAATAGATAGTCAATCAATATCGCTGTTTGTCGTCGTGCCATATCCTCGTTTTGGGACGTTAAACCTGACATGATGCTATTTTCTTGTGGTGTCCATGTCATCAGAAGCGCTGTGCGAAGCTCGCGAAATCGGTCGTCCGCTTTGGTGGAACTGTGGATCGGGTTCTCAGCTGGTGACCTGAATGTCGCGAGTACGACTGCGGTCACGGCTGTCACGTTTCGATGTAGGCGAATCGGTGGAGTACCGTGTAATGTGCGATATCAGTCTACGTTAAAGAACACTGGACGGATTTAAATTCTGGAGTCCTTCACTACGGCGCCTCTCATGATCGTGTCGTGGTTTGGTGGCGTTAAACCCCAGATAATATCGTTATTACGAAATGGGTCCTTTGGGGCTTGTGATCACGGTAGCATTAGAATGAAGAGATTGCTATATCTAAAACGGGGAAGTGACAGTTTTCAAATGTGATTAACCTGCGTCGTGAAGAAGCACAGTGGTGAGCCTGTCATCATGTCGATACCTGGTTGCCCCGTCATCAGCCAGAGCGCACTGTCTGGCTTAAATCTTCCCGCTAGAAGGCGCCAGAGTCGATAGCACTGCAGCTGCGCAGTGGACAGTGGGATATATCAGCTGGGCGTTGTTCAAGTGACACTTTGGAGACGACTTTGGTCTAAGTGAGCGGCTGGGAGAACAGGCTCGCCTAATCCGCCGACCACAGAAGCATGAAGGACTCGCCCGTTGCGCAAGTCCACTGGAAAAAAGCGCCTGGCGATCCGAGCACAGCAAGCGACCGCTACGCGACTTCACTGGAAAAAGCGGCTGACAATTCAGGCACAAAAAGCGAGCAATTTCAGCTTGGAGGAAGAGGACAGTGGGCCTGTGATGCGAACTTGGGCTCTGCGCCTTCTGCTTTTGCCAATGTATTTTATTTGGTAAGTCACACGAATTTCGTTATCAACTAGTAAGTCTTGAAGTGTTGCATAGCTTAAGACAAAGAGGAAGGTAACGAGGATAGGGTAGCGAGATTAAGCCGCATTACAATATCCCTTTTTTACCAAGCACTAAGGTGGTAAAGGGAAATATGTTGGGTTTAACATCTCAAAACCATCGTATGATTATGAGAGACGTCGTGGAGGGCTCGGCAAATGTCGACCACCTCGGGATTTTTAACAATCGGAGCACACTGACCTTCAGCATTTTCGCCTCCGCCCCGCCGCGGTGGTCTAGTGGCTAAGGTACTCGGCTGCTGACCCGCAGGGCGCGGGTTCGAATCCCGGCTGCGGCGGCTGCATTTCCGATGGAGGCGGAAATGTTGTAGGCCCGTGTACTCAGATTTGGGTGCACGTTAAAGAACCCCAGGTGGTCTAAATTTCCGGAGCCCTCCACTACGGCGTCTCTCATAATCATAGAGTGGTTTTGGGACGTTAAACCCCACATATCAATCAATCAGCATTTTCGCCTCCATCGAAAAAGCAGCTGCCATCGACGTGATTCGATACCGTGACCTGCGGGTCAGCAGCCGAGTGCCTTAGCCATTATACCACCATGGCGGGGCAGGTAAAGGGAAACAAAAATGCTAAGAAGACCGGAGATATGTGCGGGTACTCGAAAACAAACAAAAAAAAAGAAAAAGGAAGGTGTAGAGGGGACGTACTATAACCAATCGAATAAGTTACTCCAACGCAAATCTATAGAATCTTCATGGAATATGCCAAGTTTACAGCGCACACCGTCTGAACTCGTTTATTTTTTGACTTCAGCCACCGTCAGGACTCTGTGGACTTTAGGCCGCGGTGCTTTATTGACTGCGGCGTTGGTGTCACTTTCACCAAATCATTTGCTTTCCAAATCACTGTAGAAGACAGTGCTGCTTGAAATCACTACTACAGCGAAAAAAACGGTAGAACACACTCCTTGCTTCTGTCCTCGTTACAGCATGCGCGGAATGCCGGTAGCGACTGTGTTGGCCTGCCGTGACGACAGGAACCTGTCGAATCAGTCAATACTAGAACGTGGCAGGAACTGTCGTCGAACCAGGACGGCCTTGTCAAAATTGTTGCTTATTTTAAGAACTTTTATATTGACGTCCTGATCTTGCACTCTGCTTGCTTTCTAGTCATTGTATTTCATAAATTCGTCGTTTCTTTAAACGAAACGAAGTTGATGAAGTCAAGTACAGCGAATGCTGAACAAAGCAATTTCTTTATTGTATAGAATAAGGATAATTATCCTTGAAGTAAAGCTTTCATTGAAATTCAGACTCCCAGGCAGTGGTTCTCTGTACCGAGTTTAAGGAAAGCCAATTCACGGCCGCTGTAAAAAATTCACCCAGTAGCAGCGGGCCATCTACGCGAAAATACGGGCACGTCCGTGTCAAAGGCAATTGGTGCCAAGAGATGCCAGTATACAGTCGCAATTTTGAAGGTTATACGATCCCAATTTGCGCATTGCGCAAGCGTGAGCTGTGAAGTCCTTCAGGTGGCATCGCCCGAGCTGTATTGCATGCAAATAAGCCTTCGGAATTCAGCGCCAGTTTATTCATATAAGACCGCGTATTTCAGCCTTATTTGACATAGACCATCGTGAGGACGAGCCAAAAGCATTGATTTTCATATTTGGTAAACTTAAAAGCATCTGAACTAAAATATTTACATTATTGAGTGACTTTTAAACTTTCTATGTTTTCTCGACTTTACGAATAAGTTTAGGAGAACCAAATTTTCACTACATTGAAATTGATATTTAGTAGAAACGGAAATCTTCTACTGAAAATCGCACTAAATTACAACATATATACCTGGATGTTCGCCTTTGATAATCTAACGGGCGAATTCGGACTAAATTATTCTCAGCGCGACTAACAAATTCCACAGAAGTTTGCAGGTTTGGTCACTTCCACGTGCAAGTTTTTTGTTTCGTTCATTCAGCATTATTTACATCTATATCCCAATTCCTACAATGCACTTAAAACCGTATGATCATAACTCCTATGTTTCCATTCGCTTTGTCATCTGCAAGTATTCAATAAGGTAGCGTGAAACAAGAAACGAGCCCTTACTGTAGCCTTGCTTCATTCAGCCTGCTTATACCTGTGCGATACAGCTCACCACTCTACAGGTAGAACAAGTAATGTACTGTAACGAAGTAAGCACCTTAATCTTATGTAGCATGCAACCTATACTGACGAACAGATTGTATACCACTACGCAAACACCCGGAAATAGTGTGCGTGGGCCCAAGGTGGGCCAAACAGGATGGGCTGCAGCTAAGCAAGGTCTGCAACCAAACATGGTGCAATTTGCATTCTGCGTTCAGACAGCAATCAGCGTTCAGGCAGTTGAAATCTTGCGTTTTTTTCACTTCATGCTACTCTCAAGAAGGCTACTATTATGTGCTTGCAAAGTAGCAAATGAAGAAAACCAAGTGATATCGCTTTGTTTAATGCATGGTAGTCTTGTGACACAAGGAACATGGAATGTTGCGACAATTCGCCACAGATATCGCTCGAGTATCGACCAATCGAGAGTTTATTTTGCCTCGTGCGTCACGCATTGTGCAGCAAAGACGGGAAATGCAAGAAAACATTAACACGCAGGGTTTTGGTATATTTAGGCGTGGTTTAAGGAGAGGTCATGGTATCGGAATTGTTTGATAGTATTAGATTAGTGATTTGGTTTATTTTGACTAACATGTGCATTTGCAACACGCCATAGGCGAGCAGTTTATGACGAAGACAGCAAGTGAAGGTAGCAGAATTTGCAGCTTGACTAGCCCAGCTGCCCCATAGCACAAAGGAAACAAATTCGTATTACAGAAACAGGTTTAGCCGTAGCCGAAACGCATGTCAACCGGCGATGTCCGTTGTGAAAGCTCTAGTGCCTCGGCTTGCACTCGGAACGTTCTAGAACATCTAATCGTGATAAATTCAGTGTGTCATTTTCTTTTTTTTCCCCCTTTATGTGCGCCCACCATATACTGCACCCGTTTTCGGAGAATCAAGGTGAGATAGCAGTTGCAGTGCGCGGCTGCTTGCAACCGCCGCACTCGAGATAAGATTAGCAACACTGTGCTCATAGGTTGCGCGGGTGTCTTCACACCGCGCACACTCTGAAACGCTCACCGAAGAAGCTGCAGAAGCGAGGACGATAAGATTATGTGGCGATCGCGCACAGGCACAAGCCGTCAGTAAACGGTGGAGCGACAAAATTCGTTACACTACAGAGCATATATCTCGCGGGGTCGTCCGGTATCGAAGTCTCGCAGGGCATGCAATTTGTCGTTCGCTGCGCAAGAATGCGAAATGCATTGAGCGTAACGGAGGAGCTCGTTTTCCGCGTCTGTGTGCGTGTGTGCATGTGCGTGCGTGTGTGTCAACGGCGCCGTGTAAAGCATTGACTGCGACGCTGAAGCTGGGTGAAAACAGACAAATGCAGCACTGTTTGCCATGAGCTGTGCAACTAAGATCGTTCGATTTATGGTTGAATACGGTTTAAAGCAACACTGGCGTAGCTTTAGAGATAGGTTGTTCACATGAAGACGACACTTGAAGTGGGCTGCGTAATACATATTCAAGATATATGAAACTTCTACGATTCTCGAGCTTCGCATTCAAGAGCAGGAAGCAGAAGCCTAATCAAGCCCTAACTGCGAAGCCATCGCCTTTCTCAATTTCTGGTCGGCTTCGGTTCTCGGTGCGTGCCTCAATCTCCACGCGAGGAAACAAAATGTGCGCGTACAAGTGGCCATTTCGAAGTATCTTTCAATTCCCACAGCAACCAGTTGTCCAGTATCTATTTCACTGTAATTAACCATTTCGCGAATCAATGAAGGACTAACTAGGTGTCCATAGGGCAACACGTGAACATGCGCAGCTCTTCGCTTTGTTGATGCTTCTGCGGCTGCTGATGATCAAATATTTCTGAACGCTTTGTAATGAACGGTCCTCTGTAATGGAAGTATCCTGGCTGGAATGTCTGATGCAAGTCTATTGCCGGGAGAAGTGCCCGCTACGCCATAAATTGTCTGTTCCCCAAAGCGCCCAAGTGCGCACTCGTAAGGCAACACGCGCATACCCGCAGCTGCGCACTTTCTTTATGCTGTTGCTGATAATGATTTTCAATTATGCCTGAAATTTTGGTGGAGGTCATACGCTAGAGGCTTGTGCACTCTGCCATGTCAGTGTGCGGTGAAGAACACCAGGTGTTGAACATTTCCGGAGCGTTCCACTACGGTGGCTCTCATTATGACATCGTGGTTCTGAGTAAAACTCCAAGTATCGCAATTAAATATAATTGTCTGGGGGCTTCGTAGTGTGCGGGCCGCTTTAAATCACCCACTCGTTGCCCCATTCGCGTTTTGCTGCCTGCTGTGATTCTACGCTTCTGCCTCGGAGTATTATGTTCGTTAAGAAGACGCCTTGCACTGCACGACATTCGCACAGTATTTTTTTTTTTCGAAGCTGTCTCCCGCAGCGACAAGGCTCTGCCGAACACCTGCTTCTAACGCTTAAGCCCTGCATTGAATTGTGATTAGAACCAAATATTTTGGTTATTGATTTAATGGCATCTTTTTTTTTACTTTTCGTCACACTAGTGATTTAATAACATCGCGTTAAAACACTGGGAACAGGTTAAAACTGACTGGATAAAAGTTGAGGAAAGACCAGGCCCAACCACTGACGAGTCTTGCTTAGCCCTAGACTGGTCGAGGACTATCAAGATGGTTCTAGGATGGTCGAGGACTATCAAGATGGTTCTAGACTAGTCTAGGATTATCAAGATTATTCTAGACTTAGTCTAGGATTATCAAGATATTCTAGACTTGTCTAGGATTATCAAGATTATTCTAGGACTTGTCTAGGATTATCAAGATGGTTCTAGACTAGTCTAGGACTATCAAGATAGTCCTATAGTTTTCTTCTAAATTTGGTGCTTACCGCTGGTGTTCATCCATTTCTTGAATAATTGATATGTGGGGTTTTTAACGTCCCTAGTTCACCATATTAAGAGAGACGCCCGTAGTGGACTCCGGTAATTTTGAGCACCCGGTGCACCCAAATCTGAGCACATCGGCCCACAGCAGTTTACCTCCATCAAAAATGCAGCTGCGAGGCCGAGATTCGATACAGTTTTATTCATTTCTACGAAAAGACAGGCACATCTCGCCATCGAATCCTGCAAAATGACCAACTGGTTCATCGATTATTTACTTAAATTATTTGTTCATTTATCTAATGACTCTCTCGACCGACCGGCTGGTTCCCGAGGCTCTAAGGTACTAGAACTCTGACTTGGACCTGCCAGGCTTACGAATATCGCTCCCTAGGGGGTGTCAGATCAGCTTATGTCTCTGCTTTGTAATGAAGAGGGTGACAATGTCAGCTTGAGATGAGACACAAACGAAGACAGAAATTCAGCGCAACGACACCCACTATATACCACAGCAACAAAATGGTCCTGAAGGGGTCCCGCATGCCGAAGAATTGAAGAAGCCTTTTTGGCAACATTAATTCTGGTTTACTTTGTTTATTCGTTTTTTTGAAAACACGAATTTCGGTGAAGCTAACACAGTGAAGGCGCCACAATTGTTCTATGAGGGGTATATTTTCACGAGCATTTTGGCATCACATGGTGTTGGCAACCATCATCGACAGAGATTTTCGTCACTTGATATTGTTTTCATCGCTCTTGCTGACTCTAGATTACATGACATCTTCATTATTTGACCTGCCCAAGTTCCCCCGCCTCCTTCCGATATTTCTTTATTAGTGTGGTTTACATCCCCTGTTACTGTTTTTTTCTATAGTTTCATAAAATGAGGTGGGCTAAACATGTTACTACTAGACCACTTTTATAAAGTTCCTGTATAGTGAATAGCGCTAGACAGCAGTGTCAGTGAAAGACTAATACGAGAAACGTTCTTGGTGCCCGTACTTGCTCCTTTTCCGGACCGCTGATTTCGTCGCCTGGTCAAGTTTTTATCAACGCATCAAGGACTCAGCTCATTAACGCGTACTATCAAGTGATGGAGGTGCTGGCTCGAAGAGCTTCGGATACTTGCTCGTCATTGGTTTCTCGCAGCTATATGGGGAGTCCATGAGGTTTGCCAAGGAGTATTGCCAGGAGTATTGCCAAGGAGTATTGCCAAGGAGTATTGCCAAGGAGTATTGCCAGGAGTATTGCCAAGGAGTATTGCCAAGGAGTATTGCCAAGGAGTATTGCCAAGGAGTATTGCCAAGGAGTATTGCCAAGGAGTATTGCCAAGGAGTATTGCCAAAGGAGTATTGCCAAGAGTATTGCCAAGGGTATTGCCAGGAGTATTGCCAAGGAGTATTGCCAAGGAGTATGCCAAAGGAGTATTGCCAAAGGAGTATTGCCAAAGGAGTATTGCCAAAGGAGTATTGCCAAAGGAGTATTGCCAAAGGAGTATTGCCAAAGGAGTATTGCCCAAAGGAGTATTGCCAAAGGAGTATTGCCAAAGGAGTATTGCCAAAAGGAGTATTGCCAAAGGAGTATTGCCAAGGAGTATTGCCAAAGGAGTATTGCCAAAGGAGTATTGCCAAAGGGAGTATTGCCAAGGAGTATTGCCAAGGAGTAAGGTAATGCCCGAGTTGCCTGGGAGTATCACGTACTGAACGCTAAACACATACTATCATTTCATTCTTGTGCTCATGTCCAGTGCTACTGTTTTCACCGCAGCTCACTGCGGTAGTGCGGTGGAGTATCTCTGCTTTCACCCACTTCGAGTTTCTACCGTGTTCCTTCCTCTTGCACAAGGCAAGCTATAGACCCTCATCACGGCTTTCCCCGCAGCTCGATGGCCGAACAACAGCGGACTCCGTGGGCAACACGCCCGCCGACAGCTCCACTATGGGCGCGGGACTCGAGGAAGCTTCAGTAAAGCGTGATTAGTCGCGACGTTACAAGAGCTCCACGGAGGGTCCTCGAACCGACGTTATTCTTCGTTAGCGCTGTACCCTGCCGCCGAGAAAGAGTTTATGAGGCCCTCCAGATTCGAGTCACGTGATGCTACGCTCTCTGAGCTGGGCTTCTTATACGTACAAGAGTCGGGAGAACTTTCCTTCGGGCTTCCAGACTGGAACAGAAACCTGCGACTCCTGAGAGGCGCCTATACACTTCGCTGCATCACGTTCGCGCGGCACATCATTCGTCTGTATTTGCTTACTCGGTGGTGAACAGGCGACTGTGCCGTGGCGAACTGCGAGAGAAGTGTTGTTTACCGCGAGGCACGTCTGTAGTGTCGAGGGGCTTGGTCAAGATGGTTGAATATTTTTTTCTTTATGCTCCGCCCTGTAGGAACGTCCCTGCGTCAGTTCTTTGCCTTCTCTGTGTGTAACGTCTGCGCCTTCAGAGCAGTTTGCGCTTAAGACACCGGGGTTGCATTGAGATAAGTTTTTTATGTGTGTGTGTGTATGCCTTCCGAAAGAGTGGATTTCTGCGTGTGCGTGGGAAAGTGAGTTAGTGAGTATTCGCGTTTATGCTTCCGAGTTTTTCTTTCTCTGTGCATGGGTGTGAGTGCGTCTGCGTGTTCATGACAAAAGATCTTGGGAGCTTTTGCGCAGCTTTTCTTTCCATTGTTGTTCCCATCAACGGGGAAACTCTCGTGCATTTATTGTATCTGCCCAAGACTCGCCTTTTCGGGGTTTCTGTTTGATTGAATGAATGCACTAGTCGTGTCGACTTTCCGAAGCTTTTTAAGACACTCTATGCCTCTATCAATTTAGTGAAACGGCTTCAGAAACACTTCTTTGATGTTATGAAGTATGCATGCTGGACAGCCATGAGTGCATCGAGAACATGTTTATGCGAGATTTCGTGGCAGTTTCGTGAGCTCATTGTTCGACGCCAGTACGGGTGCATAAGTGCACCCAACTGTTGACTCGCATGAGATGGAAATTCAGAATGCAGAAAGGAGAGGAGAACGACGTCGTTTGGTGTAAGCTCCCGAGAAATGGCCGTTTCGAGAGCTTATATTCGAGACAAGAACTCTTTTGTGCTCGTGTACCTTGACGTCCTTATGAAAACAAGTGAAATGAGAATATACCGCTTCCCAGAATGCACCAAGGCTTTTATAGCTCACTGAGAGCACCTTATTTGCATGTGATCGGTATTCGCATCACGAGCACAAGCGTTTCCTCTCTTCGAAGCCTGCCAAGAAAAAAACCATGAGACGTTTCAAGTTCCTTGCACTCAAGTTTCGGATTTTATTGCAAATCGCACTACTCGAACATCCGATGTTCCAGATGCGGAGAATAAAAAAAAAACTCGATCATAGTATTGTTGCCGAACGAAGACATTGGTATAATAGCTGACAGGCAACACTTGTTAGTGGTAGCCAATGTTTCCGCAGCAATAACAAGCAATAAGTAATGCCTGTATTTAATTAAACCACTTGAAGTTTTGAAGGTGCAATGAAAGGGGCACTGCAACACTTTTTTTTTGTACATGAAGAAACGCTGCCGACCTATAGTCGAGGTCTTCTTGAACATGTCAGCTCACTATTATAGCACCTTATGTGACAGGTATTTTACAATTGCGTTACAAAAAAAAATACGTAGTCGGTTGCAACCTACATTTAAAAAAATGAATGCACTTTCACACTAGTGATGCCAAAGCGCGGATTTGGGTTGCCTTAGTTTCTCTTCGGTTTTTTCTTTCTTTCTCTTTTTTCTGTTCTTTCTTCTTTTGTCTATTTATTTCTATTCCTTTCTGTTTTTCGTCGTATGTCGTACTCTTCTCTTTTTTGATTTTTCGCTTGCTGTTTGAGAAAAACTTTGTTTACACTCTGCACAGAGCATAAATTGGGCTTAGAAAAAGGGGTTAATGATTCAGATTGAGATTGCTGCGTACTCTACTAAAGAGGAAAGCAATATAAGACACCGTCCCACAGAACGAAGTGTGTATTTCAAGTACTTCGTACTCAACTATGGGATGGCACTGAGCCGTCCCGAAGAAACTGGTTGGGAGGGATACGTAGTGTGTTTAGAAAATGTGCTTAAAGATCATGCATAGTGGGATAGCCGAAAGCCATCCCAGACAAATTGGCTACAAATCAAAAACGTAATAGATATAGAGCCTGTGTTTAGAAAGTGTTCAACGATTTAGAGTACGTGGTACTCTACTATAGAGCACAAATTCGTTCCAGCACTATTGAGAACCTTCAAGGTATATTCGATTATAACAAATGTTCGAGGATTTACAGTTGGAGGTACTACTCTACCATGGGAGCACAAAAGCTGTGTCTGATTAACTGAACGAAACAATATACACTCTCTGAGTGAAAAGTCAGTGTTTAGGGATTCATTCACCATCATGGTACACTTATGACAGCATATACCACAGTCCGGGCTCCTAATATACTCATAATTTTACGTATCGAGTGCATTCAGCATACTTAAATAGGGAGTAAAATTCAGCCTACATGCCTCATCAGAACGTAATAATTGAGGTGGGGATGACGAACTTTTACTCCCGTATGTGTGTGCTATCTACAGTACCGAAGAAAAAACTGTTTATAACAAAAACTACACAATATAACCGTCTCACGCAGGTGAATGGCGGACTGGCGGTAGTTTAAGGGGTTGAGCTTGTATTTATTCTTAGGTTGTAACAGAACTACAACCTAAGAATAAGTACACGCTCCGCCCACAGCACTGCAGCGCCCGTCATTGACCTGCGCAACGAAGCAATGGTCGACGATCTTCGTTCAAACCACGAGCACATTTTGAACGAATCGAAAATTCGTCGTTTCTTGTTAAAATATAGCGTTTGCTTAAGCAGGGAAGCCGGAATTTTTTTCCAAAATTTACCAAGAAGTAAACTGATACTTGTCGAAATGAAGAAGTAATATATCTAATAATTAAGAGTAATATATCTGCAAAGTGCCTGACGTCATGTAAGTAAGGAATTGCCTGGCGCGATGTCTGTTCAGTGTAGTTGAATCGGGACGGCTCACTGCTCTTCCGTATTTGAAAGCAAAGTATACTCAAAACTGTTATACACTTTTTCTAAACCCAAATTCTGCTTGTGTGGGGTGGTGACCGCCGTGAGCAGAGCTCATATTTAATCTTAGGCTGTAACAAACAGTAGCAATCATTTGCCCTTTCCTACGCAAATTACGTAATCGATGTGGCAGACTGCGTAAATAAATGGAAGGATAGGACCTTTGGTTAATTTTAGCATTCTTACCCCAATGGCCACGGGTTGACGCTATGTGCAGATGTATTGTTATGCAGTGTATTTGAATGGCACGCCCGACCTAGTTAAGCCAGGAGTTTGACCGACAGTGAAGCCTATAGGGAGTCATGTGGAACATTGTTAGTAGTTTTAACAGTGAAGCTACCTGTCTAGCAAATTGATCCATCTCAGTCGATCGCGGAAAAGTGCCTTAACAGATACGTGTCACTGCGATGCCTGTCAGAAAACTATCATCATCATATTTTCATTATAAACTGCTGTGTGCCACAGGAATGAAGTAAATCTCCATTTCTCACCACTGATCCATGGATTGAAAGTGAAGAACGCGGGAACTATCTCGTGGTGAATGCGGTGAGCCGAATACCCCGAGTATTTACCTACAATGTAGTATACTAGGAGACGCGACGGCGACTGCTAGAAGACCCGGAAGCAATTGAAGGCCTACGCGAACTTTCACGTGCCCGTACACATATAAGATCGCGCGAACATTTCGTGACAGTGCGACTTTCGGTCTGTATATAATCTGGGCCTGCGACTGTCAACGGTTCGACTGAAACATATTCTGAGAATCGACGTAGAAACAATCTATAGCATCATTTAGCTAAAAACAACTACGCAGAAACAACCTTTATCGCATGTAGCTAAGACCTAAAAGCAATCTAGAAGCAAACGGCAACCTAGAATCAATGTGCCTGCGATTGTTTGTGGTATCACTCGAGCTTCTCTGCGCTGACAATCGACTTGAAAGAAACCTAGCATTGCCTACCTAATGCATACCAATGACATAGAAAAAAACCTAAACAAGCTTTATATCCTAATCAAGATCTAGAAGCATTTTAGAAGCAAACAGATTGGTCGCCAGTATCGTCCGCTTTCGCTGCTTCAAGCTTTTCCCGACTTAATGCAAGCTTCGCCTTTTTTATATGCAGTGTATAGTAATGAGGACACTAATAGAAAAGAATTAAAGTAGGCTCACGCCAAAGCATGAGTTTTACCATTTAAACTGAGGCAACGGGTTCCTAGAAAGACAAAGAAGTGTGTAGAAAAGCCACGACGTGAAATGCCTCAGCAAAGGTCATGACGCGCTCCTTTATACGCACCTTATTGCCTTTGCGGCCTAGCTCAGTTTAGTGCGATAGCCAGAAAAATACAAGTGGATTGGGCCGACATTTTTTGAAGCGCTCTATACTACGGCACTCCTCATAATTATATTCAATATCAATGAAAGGAAACAAGCCCTTATATCTACTTCTCTGCATTTCTAATTATAGGCTGAATCTGCCATTATGGAACACTGATTCTTCTTTTTCTTATTATCATTACCATGACCATACTGATCATCAACGAATAAAAGGAGACAAGCGCTCGATCAATCCCTGCTACTTCCGCTCGTACTTAGCGGATTAGAAAACAAAATATTGTGACAATCACCAGATGATGAAATTTAAATGGTGATGATGAGGTCATCTGATGATTACTCGAAAAAGTGTTGCAGGGTCTCTAAATGGAAAGCGCAAGTTCCGCACTGCAGGGCCCATCAAGGTGTGCAATGCCGAGGAATCGAATCCATCCCCTAATTTTACCGGAGTAGCGTTTTTTTTATCGTAGTACCCTCATATGGAGCACTCGCTGTTGTCCCCTGACTTCAGAGCTCTTCGAAACAATGCGATAAGGATATCGATAATTCCTGGCAGTGCTGGCTTGATACTCTTGCTATCTCCCGGTGATCTATTGTTTTCGCTATAGATGGAGAGTGGCTGACGTAAAGTTGATTTCAGAAACGTATTTCCGTTCACGGTGGAGCTGTGTGTGGTGAAGGTTTCGTGTATTTTTCGTCCGTGAGTGACCAATCATGGGGGACGATCCCGGAGATACAGTAATATCCGGCTGCCCGATGGTGAAGATGAAGTATGGCGGGTAGTTTTCCTCGCATGATTGACTCAGCACTGGATACGAAGACAAAGCGAACACATAGCACACAACTAAGGCCCGTTTCTGGGTAGTGTGTTCCTTTTGTCTTCTTCCCATAAAGCTGCGTCAATTAAGCAGGCAATCCGATTCTGCCAACGTTCCATTTTACTTAAATTTTACACCATCAAACAAATCATTATAGTCAAAAAAGCTTCCCGTGGTCTTTTACGCATTCGCCTACGGTGCCCCATAGAGAAAAGCCAGATTCTTTGACTTCTCAGTTCATTAATTATTCCTGCCCGTCACCCTCCGTAAATTATGTGCAGGACCCAACGCCTCCTTTATTTCATTCAATGCGCTTCTCAACCGGAGTAGTTGGCTACGCCCTAGTTCAGGGAGTAATCGTGATGTGACTTCATATGGTGGGTAGCGCTGCTTGCATCACACGTGTTTCCGAGCGCTTTCTTCCGTAGATGCGATACACGTGTTACGCACTCCAATATCATGCGTCTCTGAGTTGTTCTTGCGTGCCGCTTCATTGTGGCTCTAAGCAATGCCGCTGCCACGTCACAAAGCAGCGCATGCAGAAGCGTTGCAGTGATGCTTCCCCATTGGATGCCCGCCTAGCGCCACGAACGGCGACACGCTATCTCAATATACCGCATGATTAACAGAGCCGGCGTGACCGCCAACAACAGGAGGCATGCGAGACGCCGCCCCACGGATCTGTACCCAACTGAAGAAAGAATTACTTCACAGGATTTCCGTCTTGGGGCACTGCATGAGGGGATGATGGCGCTGTGTTATTCAAAGCACTGGGGTTTAGGGACCGGGAGGGCAAAATAGACTTTAAGCGGGTAGACTTAACTAGAAGGAGGTTATCTGATTGGTGGCTAAAGTCGAGGCACGAGTGAAAATTAAACTCTTCACTGCAAAGTATGAATCCTCAAACTCACTTTTTAAGAAAAAAAATATAGTTTTTGGTTCATTAGGTATTACGGCTTGGTGGCGCTAGCCACCGCCCGATCTAAAGGGTACAGCCATATCCATCCATCCATCCATCCATCCATCCATCCATCTCTCCCCCATGACCACAAAGCACACGTGAAGGCTAGGTGGTAGGAGAGAGCAACAAGTCTAGCGGAGAGGGTGTTGAACAGATGGATGAGGCGTTTCTGGTTGGCAATGATAAAATAGAGGAGGCGTTGCCTGACCACACGTGCGCGCTGAGGCGCTGCAACGCGCACGTGGAGTCATGTCTTAACGTAGGTTTATGCTGCCACCGTGATCAGCCCACCACTGCAAAGCGACCATGTGATGACGTCAACATGTGACCGCACCATTAGAGAGAATAATGATTCATTGATTGATTGATATGTGGGGTTTAACGTCCCAAAACCACCATATGACTATGAGAGACGCCGTAGTGGAGGGCTCCGGAAATTTCGACCACCTGGGGTTCTTTAACGTGCACCCAAATCTGAGCACACGGGCCTACAACATTTCCACCTCCATCGGAAATGCAGCCGCCGCAGCCGGGATTTGAACCCGCGACTTGCGGGTCAGCAGCCGAGTACCTTAGCCACTAGACCACCGCGGCGGGGCGAGAGAATATGATGATGTTGTGATGGTACATAAGTTTCGCGATCAATGGCAACGTCGCATGGTGACGTCATCGCGCGATGATTTTTGGATCTCTTGTGTTGAAACCGACACCTGCGGTCAATTTTTGCACCTAATGAGACATCTAAGGCTTTAGCTTTAATAACAATGACATCGTTCGTAGATAATGGTGTAGCCTCTTCAGTACATACTAACTTGGCACGACGTCACCTATATAAGTAACTCAAATGAATATCTGGGAGTTCATGAGCATCGCATGGATCCTCAAATTGTTTAATTACTACATCTACAAAGTTCTGTAAGGCAGAGACTTTTTATATAGTGCTGAACTAGCCATGCTGGTACAGATGCATTACAAAGAAATGGAGCGCCTGCGTGGTTCTAGTTTTTTTTCGTCTCTTTGCGCAGCTCTGTTATCACAAAAGCTTTAGTGCGGTGTTTTGTGGCAAGAATATGCTGCGGTGGGCCGCGTTAGAACGCGGCACGTGACTTGCTTCAGCGCATAAAATACAACTAGTTACTCTGTTCATTACCGCCCAGCCTCAGTTTCGGTTCAGGTGAGCTCCGTGAACAACTAGCGCTACCTAGCGTGTGAAACGACCTATAACTGACTCATCTGCGCGCTGCCTGCATTATCTGCTCGCGTTAACTTCACTGTCGCGTCACATGCGCTGTGCGATATCGATGCTTTCGTCCTCATTGTAATTATCCTCAGTTGCTAACGAGTTTGTTGAGGCCTCTACATTTTCCCCGCGTTCGCCACAGGCGTGGACATGCAAGCAGCCTGCTGGTGCAAGCGCACCAAAAGTGATATGGTGGTGATGACGTCATCATCGCCTCAGCTGAAGATTTGCATCGCATTCGCATTAGCAGAGAAATTTTCTACATGTGAGGATTTGTAGCAGCAGTAAAGTACAATGGATGCACTATAGATGTCTTTCTGCAGTAACCATTCGAGGGTTGTCTGTCTCCTCGTAGCGCCGCCAGATGGCCTCACCTATCCGGTCGCTCACCCTTGCGGCCGCGGTAACCCGGTAGTACACCAACGCGAAGGAAAGCACGAACACAGAAAATATAAACTGTATAATTTAGGCAGATTTGGCGAATGGATTGCAAAAAAAATTTCTAATAATGTCCTGCAGGGCGCGCTCAGCGCGTAGCGGGCGTCTCCCACGTAGGGACCGACAGGGAATGCCGCTGTCGGCCGCTTCGGGCTGGATGGCCCATTGCCGGTCGGCGAGAAGTGAGCTTCTAATGGACCTCTCGCACTTGTTCGCAGGTTTTCGGGATAGATATAAAACAGCGCTTAAGACTCGACACAGAGAAAAGAAGTGACACGGATGGTGTTGAACTTGCAACTCGGCGCACTGAAGTTCAGCGCCGTCTGTATTAGTTCAAACGTCGGCATGTGCCTTAAGCGCTGTTTTATATGTAGCATGTGACACAATATATAGATGTTTCAGCTTGCCCGATACTCCGGCATATCCAAAGGGTCTTTAGGAATCTCGGGTGGCTGGAGGATGGTGTTGACGTGTTGTCAGGCTTGAGGCAGCCTCAATTATAGACGTGTTTGTTTGTTGTCGTCCAGCTCACTTGGGTAAGGAAGCAGGGGTTCTATCCTAATCGGGAAATATGTGCATACGTACGCGAAGCTTGACACGTTCGCAGATGACCTACCATCTTTCTTTTAGGGGCAAGGCTTCTTCGGCCCTCTTGATACCCTTGTCTTCGAGGCTCCCTTTCTTTATAGTCGAGGTGCAAGTGTGAAATATCTGTGCGCAGGGCCGTTCTACAGACCGCACAACGCGTATATGGTCTAAAAAAAACAAAGGCCATGACAACGTAAGAACACTGACATTTAACCACCCGTCAATGAAACTATAACAGAGCAAAAGTTCGGCAAGAACGATATAAAAGGATGTTAACCAGAACATAGTAGAAGGCAACAAATCGCGATTCGATGCACACTGGTTTGCTTCGCCTCATTATCAGCAGTCACTTCGTCAATCTGCAGTGATATATAGTCTTGTCTTTATTGCATTGCGTAATGCTCTCTCGTGATTCTTCTTCCATGCCGGGAATCAGACCTGCACCGAGGTACATATCAGCGCGATGCCTTTGTTCCTACATGATACATTGACGCTCGTGCATGGGGCAATGAAATGGGGCAGCGCGAAACGACAAGCGACCGACCTCGACGAAATATCTAATTGTCGTATCAGAAACGCAGCTGATGGCCGACAAGCCCCGCGACCGAACGCATCAATTCCCGGAAAACGTCTCATCGGAACACGCCTGTGACGGCATGCCTGCCTTTCGGTACACTAGCCGGCGCTACGTTTTTCGCGAACTATGTTTCGCGGCCAGGAAAAAGTGAGACTCATACGCGCTTTGCTTACTTCCACCCCTTTCTCTTCACCCGTACTTTCGCGCACGCCTGCCTCTGACACAGTCACAATCACCCTCACCCAACCATATCGTCTCGTTGAGACGTGGCGCGCGAACGTCCGACGTTCATGTGTGCATGTGCAGCTCCTTGTTGTTGATGTTAGTGGTTCATAAGGAAAGGAAGAAAGCACCTAATTTCTGTCTGCCTACAGGCGACACGGCACAGTGCCTTTAAGGTGGGGTGGAGGGGGATGAAAGAGGATAGGAGAAATAGTGTGTGGTGTGTAAGGAGGGGTGTCCGGTCCGCTTCAGCGCGAGCAGCAGGTCGTCGGCAAGGGCAAGGGCAGCAGGGCTCCTGGGATCAGCGGTAGGCAGCAACTCCTGACTCCTCCACGAACTCCCTACACGACTACCTCTTTCCGTGTGCTATAGTGCTTCCCGACGCGACCAGGCCCACCGAGCTCTCCTTACATTTGAACCAAACGGACCTGGCCCGTTTAAAGACGGTCTTTTTCTTCTTTATTATTTTTACTTTTGTTTTTACTCATACTCGTCGAATTCTTATTCATTTTTCCCCTTACTCACCCTCTTTCCTCTTTCTCCCCTCTTTGTTTCCTCTCTTTCTCCTCCCGAAAGAGTGAGCAGGCGTTGTGCCCCTCCATGTGGCAGTTGCCAACTTGCTCTCTCCCTCTTTCCTACGTGTCCTCCTGTATCTGTGTATGCAAATCAAATAATAATAATAATAATTTAATTACTCATGAAAGTGTTTGTGGATAGGCCCTCCGCAATCTTCGAGAGAGCACTCTTCCCATTTCATATCTGCCATATATAGCGTCGCGTGTCGAACTGTATTCCTGCGGCTAGTGAAAGCATCGCACGTATGCTCCGATTGTCGCGGTGCATCGGCGAATCTGCATAATTTTGTTTTGTTGTCAAGGCTTATCGGAATTGGTTATCTCTAGTTCATAACGTGCCACAGCGATGCCTATAGAAGCATGTCACTGCTTGCGCACAACAGAACTCACGTTTGAGTGGCCCATTCAAAACAGAAGAGTACCTTCCTGTGGCTCGAGCATCGGTGCTAGAAACAAGTGCCAATCCACTCGTGAACGGAAAGAGTGCTGGCTTAGAGCGCAACTTTTATCGAAGGCGTACGAGGTGACACGAACAATGCCGAAGTGCAGGTGGACATCGTCGCATTGGCCGAGTGATTCAACCATACATAGGCGGCACACGCCAGCTTGTTATATATATGTAAAGGGTATGCTCTCACTTCACCCCCGCTGCCATTTTGTTTTGTGTGTATAGCCAGTGCAGTGAAAACCTGTGGTTCAGCGTGCTAAGTTAATCTACAGAAGGACTATGTAATTTGCCAGTCATAGAGCGCTTAGATTTACGTAATGTATTACTGAGGCTACTTACGTCACATATATTGGCGTTACAAGTCACGTGACATAATTGACGTCGTGTGCAGCGATGTTGCATGTTGATATGACACAATTCACACGCCATGCACTGAGGTGATCAAGTCACGGGACAATTTGTGTAAGCTACATTGGCGTCAGTTGTCATGTAACAAAATCTACGTATAAGGCACATTGCCTTCACATGGCACATGACATCATTTACATCATACGCATGGCTGTCTCATGTAGCCGCACCTTACACTGACGTCAAATGAATATTTCCAAAAGCAAATCACAAGTTCTATGCGCTGGATTTTCGCCCGAGTACATCAGAGGCTTTGACTGTAATCAAGATGTTGACTGTGTTCCCCCAAAGACCACCACAATTAAGTGTAAATATTACCGTAAATTTAATTCTTTGGTCGTGTCTGAGCTCAATTGTCAGAAAAGTCGGGAGCGTCGTCACTTTATGAGGATGCTCGATGCCAGAACTAAGAGGCTTCACATCAACCTGCTGGTGTTGTGTACATATATAGGGCGGGAAGCTTGCAGTGCGCTTAAAACGTAATCTTTAGTCCTGTGACAGGCCTCGTAATCGTCATGCGTAATCATCAAGCACATCACTATATGGACATATAGGCATAGATATGTGTTAATTCTAACGTCAAATGGTACACACTATCCATGGTACATGCGCAGATGTAAATAAAGAGAGGACTGACTGCACAGGTGGCTGTGTTCACGTTTCCTTGTAATGGTGACGCAAAAGTGCTGAAGATTTGAGGCCCCCCACCACGGTGGTCTAGTAACTAAGGTACTCGGCTGCTGACCCGCAGGTCACGGGAACGAATCCTGGCTGCGGCGGCTGCATTTCCGATGGAGTCGGAAATGTTGTAGGCCCATGTGCTTAGATTTGGGTACACGTTAAAGAACCCCAGGTGGTCTAAATTTCCGGAGCCGTCCACTATATACGGCGTCTCTCGTAATCATATGGCGATTTCGGGAAGTTGAACCCCACATATCAATCAATCAATTAATCAATAAACGTTTTCAGGCTGTGCTGGGATGGGATTACGTGGCATATGGCTTGAAAACTTTTGACCTCTCCTGGACGTAGTACTGCGTGGGTCTATAGGCTTCTACCTCGTTAGGTGGACGGAGCTTTTGCTATGAATAAACGTGGCATAGCTAACAAAAAGCTAACCACGGTTACTGCGCTTCTGTATTTGTATTGCGGCTATAGTTGAAACCTTTTGACCTGCTACCACAGAAACAGTGTCGCAAGTCTCGGATGACTCAGAAGTCTTACGAATAATCTGTTTACAAACGCCCAGCTTCGAGGCCTCGCCATGAGGAGGTGCGCAGACACCCGAGTGAACTGCAGAAGAGCTGATAGGCAGGCTAGTTAGCATAGATTCCTTATGACAACTTAACAGTGCAAACTTGGCTGCTCTTGCTTGCGTTCCTATCTTACGTGTCCCGTTTGTTTCCGCTGCCAAGTCCTCATAAAGGCCCCCAGTCATCCAAAAAGTTTTCTTTCTTCAGCACAATCTTCCATCTAATATTATTGACTTTAGCTTCGAGGACTTGGTCGCTCGACGTAAGTTACACTACGTCGAGATACTTCACATGATAATAAAAGCGAGGATGGGGTGGACAAGGGAGCGTGCCAACCAGAACATCGTTTGGGGTCCTCGACAAGGACGCCTCCTCGAATTCCTCGAGTGAACAAGTTCTAACAAGTCTCCTCTCCGAACTTTCAAACGTGATCGTTGAGCGCAGCTCAGTACATTGCCAGCTGCCCGTGGGAGCAACTTCGCGGTTCCTTCGCTTAATCCGCTCGCTGCCGTGCCCACGTAACCGGCGGCTATGGCCTCCTCGAGCGATCTTCTTCAGAATAAAGCAAATCGCGAAAGGAAACTTCATATGCGGATTAAGCCCCCGCGAAATGGAAGCCTCGTATAAGGAGGATTTAGGCCTGCGTAGATGTGTAATCTCATCCAAGTGGTCCTCTCACCTAGAGTGTTCCTGAAGAGATTTCGCGACATACTCTTTCTCACAAGGCGACAGTAGGAGTTTCCGATACTATATATATAATATATAAATTTAAGACATGTGCGAAGGCCACTCCATGCAACTCCTGTTCAATGCACTCACGACGTGAGGGGACCCCGTTCGTAATGTCCCCCAACAGTCGCCCAGCAGCTAAACGATAAGGGAGGAGGTTACAAAAGGTTCGAACGCAGTACCTTGAATAGACAGCTGACAGGAGCTTCAAAAGGAAAGAAAGAATTAGGCAAATCAGGGGTCCGGGATAAGGTATAGTGATAAACGTTGTACAGCTTTCCAGAGCATTCTTCTCTTCCGAAAGGTGTGACTACGGTTTAGAAGCCGAGGGGCTGCGAAATAAAAAAAAAGGTTCGAGTCGGAAAACCCCTCCCGCCTTCTTTCAGAGACATCGAGGGGGGGGCGCATAATAAAGAGGTGCGTCGACCGTTCTTTCGTCGAGCCGTCCATCCCACCAACCATCATCCGTCCCAGGAGTGTGTACGAGCTTCGATGCTTGAGTCAGGAGTGGGGATTAGTGCTGTAACCTCTCGTATCGGAGTGGAGACGGTGAGGACGTTCTTCTCTCTCTCTCTCTTTCCTGAGAACGTCAAGCAGGAAGGTGAGAGGGGCTTGAGTTTCGAAGGGAGTGTTCAACCTCGAGGAGGAAAGAACACGCTTTCCTCTCTGCTCGTCGGTGCCCCACTCTCACCCTCGCATCCTAAATCTCCATCAACAGTTACCTCTCGTACCGCTCGAGAATCTCGCAGACATGCAAACTCTCTCTAAAGTGCATACATATGCACCCTTCTGGAACGACAAAGAGCTTTTTTTTTTCGGGTTTTGCTTCGCCACCACGAATGCAGCGATCGAGCGGGTGAAAGGCTGCAGGAGAAAATAGGCGCTTGACTTTTGACGACTAACCCCCCCTCTCCCCCTCGCTGTATACCCTCACGTCTACCAGAACTTGCCTCTTCACTTTTTAAAAAAGTTGCGCAGAATACAAAAAGAAGGCGAGATCGAGGGTGCTTCTTAGGCACACTGCTTCGTTTCCGAGGCGCAGATACTAAAATCAACGAGCTTTCAAATACAAACAGTGAGAGAAAGAGATAGAAGACATTCAGCACTGCTGTATTCCAAGTAGACGGCAGCCAAACAGAACACAGCGGAAGCAATGTGTGGGTGGTGTTTAAAACGATACCACTCCCCCTTCGCAAAAGTGCCTCTCCTCTCATCTATCCTCGCACGTTCTGATACAAAGAACTGGGAGAGTGTGACTGAAGAAATGTAAAGTTAGGATGAAGGGCCCCATAGAAGTGCGCAGCAGCGCACACACGATACGGGCAATCGGCGAGCACGCACAATAATGCCGCGCTCCCGGGGCCGATCTTGGTGACACCTGGATATCGGCGAGTGAGTCGTGGCCGACAATGGCAAATTCGTCGAGTAAACGGGACTCGTCCATTGTGGACCTCGGCTCCGTGCCACCACCGATTTATCGTCGCAGACTGGAGAGAGATCATCGCAGCTTCGCCCTCGACGCGACGCTGCTAAACGCCGCGGCGAACACTTCTACGATTTAGAAAAGGCAGAGCCGCGTTGATGGGAAGCTCCTCCAATGGATGGCAGGCAATGGTGGGGGTGAGGGAATGTATAGTTGCTTTCAAACAGAGAGCAGACTGATTCTTCTCTTTTTCTTCTTCGTTACCCTCTTACAGTTATTTCTTTTTCCTTCCATTCTCTCCTTTTTCGTCACGCCCTTCCTCGACAGTCATCTTTCTTCCACCGTCAGTTTTTTTTTTTTGCTCCCGCCCGATGCCAGTATGCTTTCTTTTGTTCCGATGCTGAGCCCGCGCCAAATACTGCGTCAGTCCGTGGTGGTGGCGGTGTTGTGCTCCAAAACGCGAGCGCCTCGATCTATTTCTCCCTGCTTGTCCCGTTTCCTTCACTTCATAGCTCGATTTTGTGACTATTTGCTTCATTTCTAGTCCCCCTTCATTCCCGTCCCAGTATTCAACGCCCGGGGGGGGGGGGGATGGCGGTGGGGGTCCTTTTATTATTTCAGTCCCAACGCTGTGCAAATACTCACTCCCACATTTAGTGAAACCCACCGCCGCTGCCATCTGGTGCTGCCGAGTAGAACGCCCGTCCCCTACTTTTTCTCTCCATAGTAGTCCCCCCCCCCCTCTTTTTTGTGTTTTTCGGGGTGGTGAGGTTTCGGGAGGCGCCGGGAGCCCTCATCTGAGAGCAGAACGTCCAGCCGAGATTCGGGATTGGGAGAGGAGGAAGCGGTGCGTAGAGGAGGAGGCAAAAGAAACTGAAGCAGAGATCGAAATACCGAGTGAGTGAGGGGATACAAGGCGAGAGTGCGGGAAAAGAGGAAAACGGTGTAGAGGGAAAGGAGCGGAGAGGGCCCGAGTTTGAGGGCCACTCTTTCTCTGACCGCTGTCGTTGCGAAGGCGTGCGCTTGACTCTTACTACAGGGGGCGCGATCTTCGGTCTCGCTGGCCCTCCGCATCAATGCGGCTGGCGCATTTGCATGGCTCTCGCAGTGCTTGATATGTACGACCCCCCTTTCTCTCTGGCAAGAATCGTACATACAGTACGCGCAAGCGTGCATAAAGAGCAGCGGCAACTTTGCAAGTTGAAGGACGCCCTCTATGAAAGCGGCTATGAATTGATAGCCCGCGTGCATCGGCATCGCGAGAGGACTATGCCGCGACAGTCGGCTTCTTTGATAGCAAGGTTTGGCATTCAGTTACCCGAAGGGACAAAAAGAAAGGGGGGGGGGGGAGGCTCCATTTAGCTCTGCATCGGTGGGTTGTTTCACGAGGGCCGCAAGTAGTCAGTAGCGCAGTATATGTGATCAGAAGACGCTTAAGCTGGTCAGTCTATAGAATATTCAACGCTAATCCACTTACCTAATCTTGCTAGAGGTTGACATCTTCATGGTTATCGAGGACGTTCGTTGTTCACTTGTGTCGGCCGGCCTAATCTCTGAACAACGGTCTAGGAATTCTACAACATGGTATATACAGTCAGATAACACAATGCCTGTCGGAATCTTGCAGTAAACGGAATATGAACATCCCTTTGAGATGCTTTATATGAGTCGTGCATCTTCAGAATTCTGCTCGGTTCTACATCTGGCTATAACAAAAGTGTAGATGCACTGTTCGGTAAAACGTTTTTAGTGTCCTGCAGTTTGATGACCCGGGCTCAGGTATGGCACGTTGAGACATCTGTAGTCTTGCCAAGCCTCCACTTCGCGGGCCTGCATGTTGGTCGGCCGAGATTTGGGTGGCGAGTTCTGAGCTCAGCAATGCATTCGCTAGCCTCGCCGAGAGAACACCGGAATTATTGCTCTTAATATAGGTCCCCCATTCCTGGAAAAGTAGTTTGAGTTTAGATGGCTCTATATTGTGCACGTTGAAGTGGCTGACGTGATAAATCTCAAGATAGATCTGAAGAAACGCCGGCGGGCTTTGATAGGTATCAGTCGGTTGCTGCTTCTGGGTGGTAGTTTCAGCTCTTGATAACTTGGTTGTAGTTAGGTGGAGCATTTTCGTCGAATTTGAACAGATGCACGTATTCTTTTATATACTGCCACACGCCAGCTTACATGTGTAAGAAGCCACTCACTACAGTTGGCCGATTGCCTTTCATTCTTCTGACTTAGATTAGGTCTCAACAGAGTTAATGTACAAGGTTCAGAGAGGAATCTTGTGGGCCATATGAGAGAAGCGTGAAAGCAAATTAAGCGTGCACCACACGCACACACAGACTGAACATCCATGGCGGTTTATTAGAGGTGTTATAAGAGGGGTATGAAGTACACCTACATGCTAAATGGGTGAAGCCAAATTGCATACGTGTAGATAAGTGCAATCCTATTATTTCCCAACTTCTAATTGCGGGGCCTATAAATGGTAGTAGCTGCAATGACCTCATCAACCACTGCTGCGTCACGTATTTCTGCGCATACCCAATGGTCAGTATTATCATGTCTTTCAGGGGCGTGAAGCCAGAAATGGTTTTTCTGAGGGGACGGAAACCTTTTTGGTTTCGGGGAGGGCATGATCACTTTTCTCTCTCCATGCCCTGGTAAAAACAATTTAGGGGGGGGGGGGGCACGGGCCCGCTGGGCCATTACGTGGGTATACATCAGCGCGCTCTGTGGCAGAATGAAAGGGTCACTAAAGGCAACTATCAAGTCGACGTTGATTGTTGAAATAGTGGTCTGTAAACCCCGTAGTGTTAAGTTTGTGCCATGGAAGGGCCTATTTTGAAATAAAATCCACATGGGTCCACATTGGGTTAGCGCACTTCAAATTACGCGCCTCAAGAAGAGGACCTACCGGACCGACTCGAATCACTGTTTCCACGCACAGCGTTGCCCGGCTTTACTGCGCTAGTATAGCAGCAGATTGAAAGCAGTGGCAGCCACAGCAGCAACTACGGCCATTGATCAATTTCTTGCCATCGGTACCGAGATTGCAAACGTTTTTTTTTTTTTTTGGGGGGGGGGGGGCTGTACTGCGCCCTTCTAGATGGCATCACCTGTTCAGTGTAACTACGCAAAAATTAATTGGCGAACCACTCGCGCCAATAATTCTCCGTAATTAACGTCTGGCAGTTCTTTTTTCCATTAATCAAACAGAAAGAAACAAGCAGCATTTTATTGCGTCTCTTGCACTGAAGGTGCTTTATTTAGTGCAGCTAGATCGATTTCTAGTGATTAATTGAAGGTGGTCCATTGACGTCATCGGGATCATTTTAAGAATGTCTTCTGTGGGGCATGCGTTCTTGTGCATTTACCTTAATATCTCTGCAAGTATGGCACTGTTGTTGATAATATTGTCGTTTTAGATGTTGCCATACATTGAGCTTTCACTCCGACATAAATAGTTGCTTGACTTTAGTGTCCCTTTAAACGAGTACTCACACGATAATAAGGCACCTCATAGGTGACGTTTTACGTTCCTTTCATATGCAGTGTTAGCACTCGCACTTTCCATGCACCCGAGTCAGGCGACACGTATAAAATATTAAACATTGCTTTATACTTTTCATCACTGAGCATCAGCAAGGCAGCACCAGCGCAATGGACATTATCGCGGCGAGTCAAAACAGTTCCACTAAGTTCACGAATTCTGCGTGCACGCTGTATGCATGCATCGAACATCTCAAAAGTCGGGATCAGTGCGCGAATGTTCTCTCCTCGTTGTTCACACGCACCACGTGCAAATGACAGATCTCGCACTAGTACATCGTGAGTTGTTGTCTGTCAGTGACGTAACACTGCCATGCATGAAACGTCACCGAGAAGCCACCCTCTCGATGTCTAAACTGAAAGTTTTAGCTCTCTAATTAGTGGTATTGAAATAGATTTGATGCATATACAGGCTCAGGCTACATCACTTTATTTGGAATTCTTGACATTGGTGTTCTTAGTGAGCGGTATCGGGGGTGCAGGCTGTTAGGAATTCGCTGTGTCGCGATGGTAGCGGTGGCGAAGAGCGGCGAGCAGTCCAATGGACTTCGCTGAAGCCTTTGCCCGAAGGCGAAGCAGGGAGGCAATCCGTTTTGAAAACAGCAACAAGGAGCGTTTACTGTAGCAGGTTGTCGCTGGTACACAGCCGGCCAGCACGACAACGTCGTCTGGGGCAAGATCCTCCAAACATGGGGGCCGGCACGGCTTTGAATAACGTTTTTGGTCTTTTCTGCGAGACCAGTTCTCCGGAATGGCACAGTGGCTCGTCGGCGGAGAAGGCGAGGCTTTGCCCGGAACTGCTCAGTGGCTCGCCGCTGTCTGCGTGAAAAGTGGCGCTGGGAGGGGGGGGGGGGGGGGCGGGGGGGAGAGTTCACCGGAACTGCGCTTATTCTCGTGGGAACAAGCGTTGCCGAACGAGGACGATGCTTGTGGCATAACAAGGCGTGCCTGCGCAGTAGAGTACATTTAGCAAGCTATACGGAAACACGGTAAGGAAGAACAGCTGCGGTTCTTCTTGGCAGCTCATTGTACTTTAGCAATTCTTCGTTCCAATGGCACTGTATCCTCCGAACAGGTTTCGGTACAATACGTAGGCTATTAGGCAAGCACAAAGATTGCCAACCACACCATAACATTTTTTGAGGCGTTTGTGTTGTTGAAGCTTATATAGATGATTCTCTCGTGGAGGAGCAAGAGGGCTCTGTGTGCACGATAACTGTTTCTCGGAGGGGACACTTTAACAGGTAAACGTAACGGGGAAGGGGTTTTAAAACGGGACAGAGGACCTTCACAAAATTGGAGATTCGGTGAGTTGGTTCGTCGTATTTGAATAGGTATAACGCATCACTGTAAGAATGAATGGCCGAGCAAAATATTTGGTCAACCAATGGGTCCTCTACTGTCGCTCTGCTCAGCCATTTCTTCTGCGCTATACCAGTTCCAGGACGGAGAAGGAACTACAATAGGGCAAGTCAAGTGGGTCAACTAGCAGGAAAGGAGGAGCGCTACCGTCATACGGTAAAGTATTTGCGTGTCGTATTTAACGTAGCTTGCTGAAGTTAAAGGCTATCATCTTGTACGCATACTTCTTTACGTTATCGTGTTACCAGGTAGAATCGGCGCATAGGGGCGCACGTTTGTGGCCCTACCTCGCAAATTCACTTTCGTTCGTAGGAACTCGTGGTATACGCATTGCTATAGACTGCAGCCGTCGAGTCAAAATAAGCCAAAGTGCGAGCGCCAACGGCGATTGCTTCAGCCGCATCACGAAAGCTAGAAGGGCCTATACTCCGTTTCACATCAGGTGCAACGCTGTGGAAGGTATGCGCAAAATTCGGCTAACCAAACGTAAAACTCCGCGTGTTTCGTGGGTCGATCGCGTTAAGTCTGATTCGTGCCGGTGCACCCTGGCATTTCTTTGCGCTCCCCTTTGGCGCGACTGGCGAACAGAAGAAAGCGGGTTCAGCACAAAAGAGCGCCTGTACCGAATGACCCTTGTGGTGTGCTATCCTACACTGAAAGTCCAGGTGGCCGCCACCGTGACGTACCCAAAGTAGAGAACCTGTATGTGACGTCACCCCAGGTGGTCAAAATTTGCGGAGCTGCTCCCTCTATGGCATCTCATCATAATCAGTATGGTGGTTTCGGGACGTTAAACCCCACATATCAATCAATGTATGTGATGTCACGCGAAAACAAAGCTATATATACAGCCACATAACAGACGTTCAACGTGTTTGTTTGCAAGACACGTAATGTATTCAATGATTTCTCGCCCTAATAACAAATTAAATGTTGGGTGGTAAGAACATCGAACTACTTTTTGTTGCGAACGCATCGACTGCATGAAGTCTCGCTAGCTTCCACAACGTTGCACATGATGAGTGAAACAGAGTATAGAACATCGACGCCGTGAATTTGCGAACCTCCGATAGGCTGGATAGGTGGCGCCGCCTTGTGCGGCTACAACGAACCGGGTAATCACAATATTTTCATTGCAGAAACATCGTGCATTGTACGTCTGGTGTAAAAGCCGCTCAGCGGTGTTATTAAAGAAGGGTCGCGTTTTTATTTTTTTCACCTCAAAAACATGACGTGTAAGTTAAGCCAATGTGTTCATCGATGTGGTTGCACGAAGTATCGCAAGATGTCAACACCATCGTTGCAACAATTTTGTACTCTTTTTTTTTTCGCATAGGAGGATACTGTATACTCGATAAAAAAAAACATCTCGTGATTTTGTCGCAGAAGTAATTCAATTCTACCTAACTTAAATACAGATTAAATGCAGTCAGCATCACCACTTATGGTTCGAGCTGAAACGTTGAAAAAACATGTGTTCCGGTAAGGAGGTAAACACAAACCGGTATCCGGTAACAAGTTAGCGTAAAGAAGTATGCGTATACAAGCTAAAAGCCCCTACTATCTAGCTTCAGCAAGTTACGGAAATACAATTTGATGGTCAACACGTGACCGATTTTGTCTCTTTAGGAAGCAAATGACATTGGGAAACGGAGACTAGTCGACAAATTCCAAGTAAATACTTATTTTTACTTTGATGTCCAAAATGCCGACACTTGAGGTGAAACTCGGACACTTCTTCAGGGGTGAGTAAGGGGCACCAGGGAGTGACATCGGTTAAAGCGCCTTCTCTTCAAGTCGAGGGGTCACGCTCATTTTCACCGATGGGCCGTAGTCCGTTGTAGTGCACTCTCGAGGGTGCTCCTGCAGGGCTGTATTAACGAACTAAGACACGTCGATGAAAACAAGCAGGAACCACCGGACTTGGGGAAAAGGCATGATAAACTGTGTCGCTTCCTGGTGCTCCTCACTTACCACTGACAAGGGGTCCGACTTGGACATTATAAGGGTCTGCGATTTTACATTTTGCAGAGGAAAATACATTGACTGGTGGGACTAGTGACTTTAAATAAGTGAACTGGTGTTCCTTTTTCATTGTTAGGGAAATACGGTACGCAAATATGGCGAGGTATTATAGTAGTCCACCTTCTTTTAAGTGATAGTGCATCGCCCGGACAACAGGTGTCTTGCTAACAATACCCAAGTAGAGTCTATGCTATCTTTAGGTCGCGTACACAGTAATTGTGTGCCCACGTTGACAGGAATAAGGGGTGACAACTCCCCAGTACTTTTTGAAAAAGCTTTCGTGGTGCTGGGGCGCCTTCACTGGCAAGGGGTCAATTACCGGGAAAGGAGTCGCTGTACCGTTGTACGTCACCGTAGTTTTGTGACTTGCTAAAACCTTCCAGTATTATGAGAATGCGTCGAAGACTCCAGGCAGAGACTGCACAGCAGAATGCAAGGATTACAATCGCATGACGGCAGCGGGCTTCGTATTCTGTTAGTTTAGTCGCAAACGCCCCGTGTCGACCACGACGCAGAGATCTGACGAAATCCTCGTCCTTCTTGGAGCCCTTCTCACTCGAGTCAAGGGGTGGCTGAGAGGACAGCGGCGTTGAGGGAAGAATTTGGGAGGCAGGAGGTGAGGGGGGGATGCGTAGTCTAGAATAGAGCGCACGGCTTCACCATTGGCGGAGGGGTTCGGGATCGATCGTCCAATAGCGTTCCTCCGGACCGGAGCCGGGCGCAAATTGAGGACCACCCCCTTCAGCAATGCGTAACACATTCCCTCCCGCATCTTCAATGCGCTTGAACTTGCATTGCCGCGCCACACATACACACACCACCGTTTTACGGCATTGTATTTTTTTTTGTTAGCGCTGCCGCTCTAAACTTTCGGGTGTTATGACGACGACCCCCGTCACGAGAGCCCTAAAGCAGGAATGTTTTACTTGTACTTGAGTCGTTCTTTTCCTTCTCTCTAGAATGGAAAGAGAGAAGGTGAACGTGACCGAAAGAGAGGGATGGGGAGTTGAAGAAAGGTTTGTAGGGGTGAAAGTCGAGAACAGGGGTGCCTTCTCCTTTACGTAGCAGAGTATGTGGCCCGCTCACCCTCCACGCGCATTTGAGGGGATACAAGTAGTATTAGCAGACGCACCCCCCGACGGCGGTTCGCGAAGCGTCCGTGTCGGGGAGGTGTCCGTCCTCGCCCAGTCCACTCAGGGTAGCTTCCTCCTCCTCCCAATGTTATGGGTCGCTCTCACCAACCTTTTTTTCTTTCCCTTCTCCCCGCCCTCCTTTTCCATACGCGTGTCCTCCACCAGCGTACCCCACTTGTGTTTTGAGCGTTGGAGCACACTCGTGTTACTGACAAGGGTGCTTCCTAGTGCTGCCTCTCCTAGAGAGATTCTACAGAAGGAAGAGCCACGCGAGATCGCCGACGGGAGTTGTGGATGGTAGTCGACCAGGTGGTGCTGGCTGTCGAGCCTTTCGTGCCCTTAGCGTGCGGATAAACAAGGACCTCGAGGAGCCAGACGCCGTCGTCGTTAGCCCATCACACGGTCCCTCCTGGCTACTGCCACTTCGCCCACTCGTTGTCGAGACTACGGCGCGTGTTTGCGTCAAGAGGCCCACTTCGACCAGGCCAAGTGGCTGCCTACACCTGCCCGGACTTGATTTGCTCGTTGATCGTACGCTCTTGAGCAAACGTGGAATGACGTTTGCGCGTCAAGAAGCGTCGTACACTCCACCACGGTCGTCACTCTAGTGTCACCCTCTTGTGGGACGAGTGCCTGTTGAGTGCGTGCGGCCCGACTACCACTTGTAGGGATTATAAAAGAGGGAGGCCCGGAACATATGCGATATCTTTAGTTTATTTTATTTTTTTTTTGCTTTCGTGCGCGAGTATTTGTGTGTGCTTACGTGAAACGCTAAACACGAGAGCTGGTCGAGGAGAGCAAGTCTGTGTTGTGCTTTTGATCGACCTGCTGCCTGTATGAGGAGGCTTCTTTTATATCCTGTGGTCTTAGATTTTGCAAAGCTGTGTGGAGGAATACGGACGCGCATTTCAAGTGACCCAGCTACTTATCGAGCTCCTTCTCGAGTGTGTGTATAAGTATTGCCCCGGAATTATTACCGCAAGTCTCTTTACAACATCTCGAGCCGCTCACCCTCACCTGTCGATTCGACCAGCTGAATCCTTGGTATTGCCGAAACATTGAGAGTGCTCTTGATATCGCCTGAAAGAAGAGCGATATACATAGGAAGAATGCAGGGAGGTTAGCCTGAACCTTTTCAAACTTCAATCTCTTCACAGCAAGAAATGTAAAACCCAAACATCGTAATAGGAAGGTGAAGAGAAGACGCTTTCTCGGCAGCCCAATACAGGAATGCCATGAACTTGGGGCAGTTTACTTACTATTTCATTGGGGGGAAGCAGGCTTGAACGAACCATGACTGCTAGTGACGTGTGAGTGTGCGGGCCCTTGCGTCACAGGCGCGTATCCCATCTCAAGTCGAGCAGCTTCTTTCACGCGGCTATGCATCCGAGCCACGTTAGGGTCCAAGCCTGCAAGAACGTGCCCTTGACCGAAGCCTTCGACGCCACCCTCTTTCCCTCAGGTCGGCCCTGTTGCGCAGAGGTCACTAGTGGCCCACTTCGGGTTCGTCGAGCATATGCAGCTACACCGGCTAAGCGCTTCTCGCGATGAGGCCCACATGCAAACGCTGAAGGAACTAGCCATTCCGCTTCTCAAAAAGCAAGCTCACGGTGGCGCCGCTGGTGGTAATAACAACGGCGGTAGTGTAAGTAGTGGTGGCCCTGGCAACGGCACGTCGATGGCTCCGTCTACAGCGCCACGGCTCACGGTGTTACCGATTTCCCTGCAAAACATTGCGTGGATGTCCGTGATTCAGCGGGCCCAGGCGGCGGCTGAAGCCAATGCTGCTGCGGCCGCCGCCCTGGCTGCGGCCGCGGTTTCAAAGTCATCCTGGAACGGTCACCAGGGGACGCCTCCTAGGCTTAAATTCTCGGTTGCCAACATTCTAAACTTACACGAGGCCAAATTTGGCTCTTCCAGCTCGTCCTACATCGGAGCCAACGGACAGCCCCCGGTCTTGCCGACTGGAGGTGGTGCTACAGGAACAGCTCTCAGTGGTGGATCTGTCGGCGGTGGTGTCTGCGCGGCTGACCTGTGTGGTGGCCCTACCGGTGGCTGGACCACGGCCGGACATGTGCACGGCGGCAACGCGTCCTCCGGTGGTCTGGGCCAGGACCTGGGCGCGCCACCCTATTCGCTGCACTACGGTGGAATGTGCACGGATCAGGCCTATCGGTGGTTCCACCCGACGCCGGACATGCTGCCGTACAGCGCACTCGGTGAGTTGCTATGAAGCTTTTAAAATATTTCCTTGACAACACTGTGGACATAGGCGTGTGCTTGGGGGGGGGGGCTGAAGTTAGCTCCATAAATTGACATTATGGGGAAGGTGTTTGGGGTTTAATGTCCCAAGGGGGGAAGGTGTGTGGTGCGACAAGGAGGGGGGGGGGGCGAAGTCCACCCTATATATCGCCATAAGAAAAGGGTGTGCTACGACGAACATTCGCCCTCCCACCATCAAGGGAATGCCTTTGCACCTCTAAACCATTGAGGATGTGCACCTCCGTAGATGTTTTGTTTCGTGAAGCTCGTGCGAAACTACAGTTCGCCGGAGAGTTAGTTGCTGAAGCAGTGTATATTAAATGTGTACAGTTGAACTTATACTGCATAGCACAAACACATATTCATACCGAAGGAAAGGCAACGTATAGGCGGTATGTTTGACCATATACTTTGCAAACCGTACTACAGTCCTTGTGCCGTTGTAAAGATAAAATATGAGCTCGGTCCACAGCCTATTCCTATCCCTCCTGTAAATGATTTACAAACTTGCTCCACCCATTCGCGTTTACTGATTTTTGTGACGTCATTCACGTTACAAGCGTTTCCGGTAAATGGTTTGCTGGGCGAGATGGTTTAGCGTCATAGTAGAAATATTGCGCTAAAAACAAATGAAAAAAGAGCCCCACCAACACAGCGCAGACTATCAACTGAGTTTTATTGAATGTTATTCATATATTAGTGCAAAGAGTGGCAAGGTCAGAATCCAAACTGGAACAAGCGATATCGCATTTAGCTATACCGGTCCCCAAGAAATCTGTTTCAGTGGGATGCAGCGTAATAGAGCGATGCATGTAAAAGCGCTTCGACTTCTCACGCGACAATCAAGTTCTTACTCCTGCACTTGAAAGCAAGGGCGCGCAGCTTGTTGCTTTATTTGCTGGTTGCCAGAAAGGCCTATGGTCAATGGTTCATAGCATTTCACGGCGCTCTCATTTAAAATGTCATAGCAAGTTACCTGAAACAGGATAATTCTTTTTATGGCTACGCAGTGCTCTAAGTACAACTTTTAAGTGTTACAATTGTATGTGTGCTTATTCTGTCTATCTACTGATAGACAGAATAATCGAATGTTTATTCGAATTAAGCGCTTTTTTTATAATTATCTCTCTCATATCTTTTCGAATGTCTGTCGAAACCACTTGCGTAATTATGTATATGTCGCATGATTGATCGCGCTATACTAGCCAGCTATGCTAATGAAAGAAGTTTCAAGGTAAACTGGTGCACGCAAATAACGACAGGGACACAGAAAATATGGGACTGGTACAGGGGCTTTTTGTCCATGTCCCGTTGTTTACGTGTATGTTTCTTGTCGTTCTTTGCCCACACCAGTATACTTTGAAATATCAGCCAACTCGGCCACACGCAAGCTTTACAAAACCAAACAAGTGTTTGTGATGTTTTATGTTACGCGCACCTCAAGGTTACAAAACAAAAAGGTGTAACTCGCCCCCCAAATGCCTTACAGATTAAAGAAGCATGTTGGGTAGTAGTGTCCCTGATATTATTTTTTTACTGCTTGATTACTTATAGCGTTGAAGATTGTCTGCAAATACACAAACATCAGCAACATCAACATAACACACACCCGGATGTTTATATATAATATAACTTTGGTACTTGTCCACGTTGTTGCTTCGCGGTTGGCTTTATTTGCTGTGTAAACGTGGTAGTGCTTGACCACAGATGCATAAGTAAACGGCGCGAAAATCTCAAGCCGCGTCTGCATGGAGAGGCGTGCATGTGTTTGTTTCTCTGCTACGTTCACAGACAACTGTCATGCATCTGCACGTACGGAAGCGATATAGAGGATACATTGTTTCATTTTTGTTTCCTGCTTCAAGGGTCTGTCTATACGACGTCCTTATCGTCAGCTCGTTAGCCTAGCGAGTGCTCATTAGCTAATCGAGAAAGACAAACAGCCGATCCTTGAAGTGCTCATCAGGCTGAGAGCCCGATAACAGCGAAATGTGATATCCTGAAACAACAGTTTGCGAACTCCTCAAGTGGAGACTTATGATGACGTCACGCGTACGTCGTAAGGTGCAAGAATGCACTGCAAGAAAACGACCCTTCGTTACTTAGCAAAATGGGTGACGCCACTTGAATCGAAGGATTCTCCTTGGATACACAGAGACAACTTATCTTGAGATTGGAGAGAAGGCTGCGGAGGCGGGGCTCCCGAACATTGGCGTTGCTCCGTAAGTTGTACGGCCACTGGCGGATGATTTCGGTTTTGCTCGCTCGCACCATTACGACGTTTTAAAAAGAAACGTACAGCAAAAATACGATTGGAAGACACCTTTCGTTGATTCAGTGTGCAATTTGGCGTCCTATGAGTACTTTCTTTTTGTGAACTGATGAGCTCGATTGAGGCCGCACACTGACGTCACGGACACCATGTTTTTTTGTTTGTTTTTTTGGAAAATGGTGGGCTGACACGGTATAGTACCTTGTATGAAGCGAAAATGGAAAGAGAACCTTCTTGCAAGGTGAACATTAACTGTATTTTACCTAGAACTTCTAGTGTGTGTTTTAGTCTCGCAATCTACAAAGCAGAATTCATTTCAGCGAGGCCAATGCAAAAAAAAAAAATCAGTAAACTTCAGTAGTATATTTTTGGCTCAGTGGAAGGCACGCGCTATGGAAGAATATGAAGCATTCAACTCGTCCCGCGAAAGTTTTAGGTTTGGTCCCTACCAAAATTGAGATTTTTATTCCAATTCTATTCAATCTATATCGTAATTCACGCTATATCACCCCAAAAAACAAAGTGTAGTACCATCCCTGGATGGGCATGTCCGTCGCTGGAGGTAACTTACAAAAGCATTGGTGTCGTATGTTATGGAAAAACTTTACGTCCATCGGGCTGTGAACTAGCACGTAGCGGTCCACACCTAACGCAAAATATTTGGATTAAGATAAAAATATAAAATAGACATAACTGTCGTACGTGCTTTTCCTACGCACAAAAACAACTGACATTATGTATGACCTTGGCGCCACGATCATTTCGTGTGATCCTTTCTCATATTTTACTTTAGTAATTATTGGTGAAAAAGAAAAGAAAGAATACCAAAAGAGCAAACATTCTAAAAAAACAAGAGTGAAGGAGAAAAAATCTCTAGAAAAATAGAGAAAAGTGAAACGAAAAGGAAAAAAACCACAAAAAATGAAAATGGAAAACTGACTGAAAAGAAAAAAAAAGACTAGAAAAAGTGTACACATATACATAAAATCTCTCTCAAAATGAAAAAAACAGAAAGAGATTACGATGGTTATAGCGTGACAACAGAACGACGACAAAGAGACAAGGACACGAGTGCTCATGTCCTTGTCTATATTTGTGATCGTTCCGTTCTCGCGCTATAATTATAGTAATGTCATACCAACTAGCCCAAACTGCTAAACTTCTAAGGAAAAGAGAGATGTAAAATATTGTGATTGTACAGTGGGTATAAGTATGTATACCATTTTAATACGCGTACTTATTAAGTACAGGAGGGGGGCGGTCAAAAGTTTCCAGGCCATGCTCCCATAGTGTTGTATGAAATAGTGGCCTGGAAGTTTTTGATTCTTACTGTATATGATGACGCGTATGTGACAACGAATATGTAGGAATATGTGTGCATTGATGCTTATGTAAACTTATATATTTATGAAGAGAACCTCGGGGTTCGGTGTGGGAGAAGACGAGAGAAGCGTAAAATATAAGAAAAATGACCAAGACTGAACTAGAGAATCTCTGAACTAGAGAAGACGCAGCCACTTGGGCTGCGTCTTCTATAACGTGTATTTTTTTTATCTTTATCCCAGTGGGTTTGACAGTCGGCATCTAACTGTTGAGACAGCACACTAAGTCATTCTCCTGTGTAAGAGTGTCTGGCAAAATGGTTTTCCTTTAACCACGAGTACTTTGTCGCTGCTATAGCCTAAATGATACACATAAATGTTCGTTGTCCGTATACCTATAGAGTGTACTTAATTGGATGGGGACCTCTTCTTGTCCCCATCATCACCCTTCATCCCTCTTTCTTTCCCCTTTCCCTTATCCCCTGTGTAGAGTAGCAGGCTAGAGCGAACTATAGCTCAGGCCGACCTCTCTGCCTTCTAATAAATTCTCACTCACACTAATTGAGCAATGATCTTGGGATCATTGCTGAAACTCGCCAGGAAGTTCAAGTTTTTCGGCAAAGCAGTGACAGAAAAACGTGCTTCAAGACACGCTCCGCAGCGTGTATTGATGGTACGCTCCGCAGCGTGTCTTGAGCGTGTCGCGATGGTACAGGTACCATCGCGAAGGCTTGCCGTAGTTCCGGATTTCATTTGACGCTGATAGTACATCGACTTAGGCACTCGTTCAAGAACCTGGCGTAGTGAAAGTTGATGCAGAGTGCTCCACTATAATGTGACTCTATAGTTATACCGGGGATTTAGCATGTGAAACGTGACGTATTTTTATATCTCGTACCGGTGGCATTGTAACTTGAAGCGCACTTCATTAGTGAATTGAACTGCACGGTAAGCCAGCTTTCCATTGAGCATTTTTATGGAAAGCTGAGGACGTTTTGTAGAAAAATAGACCGACAACGTAAAATGAACGTAATGTTGGTCGCAACTCGGTTGCGAGGACGACCAGGCATTAAAAGCTGTAAATATAAGGTTGAGCTGAAACTGGGCACTTTACGCAGAAGGCAGCTTCAAAGCGGTGAAATAAAACAGAATGACGCATTGGAATAGAGAAAGTACAAGTTATGCTTAGACTGATGCAATTTTATTGCAAGAATAAGCATCGCGTAAAAGCGTAACAAGGTTTGTGGAACAAACGTGAACCCCTTTCTCGAGTGTTCACCTTTGTGAAATTGCATGGCAAATATGCTTCATGTAGTATATTTCTGGTTATTCTCCTTGATTCAATTAATAGTCTCGACATAGTATAGGTTAGCACTGACCAACCATAGATTTTCTTGATTGCCACGTTAATAACATGATAGGGCGAGAAATTGACAACCTCAAGGTCAGAATGTCACCGAAAGACTGCAGAGGACGTCACTTTCAATTGCATCTTAAGGAAAAAAATAACTGGAAGGGGGAATAGCCACTGATAAGATACGCCCCGATCACGGTGCAGGAAAAGAAAGATCGACATTCATTTCGCGGAGAAAACTTCATTCGGACAATCTATAACGACAGCGACACCCAGATGGCACTGCGGTCCAAATCCCTCTGTGCGTTGTCGGGGTTAAAGAAACGACTGTCCGACCATATAATAATGTATAGCATTCCCCGGTCATTCTTCCCGATATCAAACATACGTCTTCCAATCCAGTTCAACGACTGAACTAAACAGTTCATCTCCCAGGAAACAGTAAACGAAAAGAAAAGGTTACAAATGAAAAGTAAGTACTTGGGAGAAAACTATTAGAAGACCATGGCATCGGAGTCGGCTCGCGGAGATTCCCGCACACCACAAATCACGACGATCTTGTTCACGACACCCGACGAGTGACTCTGCACAAAAGACGACCGAGCGGGAAGAAAATGGGGAGCACCCAGAATCCAAGAATCCCTTAAAGATGTCTTTAAAAACCATACGGATCTTTCCCCAGCCTCATTTTATCTTTTTGTGGAGTATAGTGAGATATCTCGGCGTTCACACAATAGCGGTACGTACATCTAAGTGAAAACGAGAACCATACGGGAAGACAGTGGAGGAAAAGACAAATGGTGGCGCCACCGTCGCCAGCGTTAGGGAAAAAGGGACAGCGCCACCCAACGACGACATTGCTGTTCCCGGGGCTTTCGGCAATGTTTCTTTTTTCTCGCGCGCTGTTCGTCGCACAATCGCGTTCAATGTGCGTGTGTGTGTTAGCGTGGCGCTGGCGACGCGACGCGACTGCGAGCGTTGGCGATCAGCGTTCGGTTCGCGACGAAGGGTCGCCCGGGCGAATTGAAGATGGATGCTCCCGTTGTTGCCTCCTTATCAGAGCCGGGGATCTCATTCATTCGTGGCTCCCGTAGCATAGAATAGAGAACGAAAAAAAGAGAGCGGGAGAAAGCCAGTCATCAGGAACCATTTGCAGGGTGGCTTTATGGCTCGTGTCAAGCCTATATGGTGTGGTCTCGGAGAACACAAGCCTCCATTCGCCTCGCTTGCATGTGCTTGTTTGCTTGTTTGTGGCTTGTGGTCTTTATCATCTTCTGTTTTTCAGTGCGTTTTTGTGTGTGAAGCTGATATGGGTGTCATCTGCTTGCGATTAGATACGTTATGTAGTCGTAATTTTCGGAGTATGTCTGTAATATGTTGTCGTTTAGTGTTAGGTAGCATTACGTGACATGTATATTGTTGTTAATTTGCATTTTGTAATCACTAATTTGCATTGAGTGTGCATTCCTTTGTCGTATACTTGTGTTTACGGTCCATATGCCAGCGTATACTTCTGTTCGTTTGCCATCACCCATTTTCACTATCTGAATTATGTTTCCGTGTCCTGCGTGCTCGTGTAACTCGCATTCTGTGATCAGTTTCTGACTTTCCTCCGTGTTATGTGACAGTATGTGCATGCATTTTGGTTATACGAGTTGTTGATCTGCATTTTGTGGTCAGCTTCTCGCATTCATCTGCATTATGTGGCCGTGTCACACCGTTCGTCTCCATTTGTCGATGACCCGCTGTAGCTGATTCGCGAAGTGTCACGTTCCGTTTGTGTTTCTCCCCGCTGCCTCCCTACTTTCCTTTTCTCCCTGCTTCCCCCCCCCCCCTTCTGTTTGTTACAAATACATTATGCAGCCGTCTGCCCTAATGTATTTGAAAGTTAGATCTTTAATTGGTTCTTCATGCTTCGTGACGTCCTCTATACATATTTCTTGGCGACATCCGTTTTAATCGCTTTCTCAGCGCATGTCTGCATGGCATTTTCTCGTGAAGCGGGCTTGCTTCGAGAACATCAATGTCTCGCAAGCTCTCGCAGAGTCTCGGCAGCATGTCCCCTATCTGAAATATTCCTTCGCAGATGCGGGTCTTGGTTGCTCGCTATGTTCTCTTCACAACTCGCGCAGGAGTCGTACAGAGAACAGCTCAGGGCAGCAAAGACACTTGAGAGCCGCGTGGAAAAGAGCAGAATTCTTTTAGCCAGCAATCCTCTGTACATGCCTGTCTGTACCCGTGGATTGCCATTCGGTGATTATGAATGGCTGATCCGTCACTGGTAAAGTGTACAAATTTCCGTGCTGCATGCTCTACATCTCCACCTACAGTGTATATGGCATGATGGACTGGCAGCGCACCCACACACGGACATTATTAAAATTATTATTATTATTATTATTATTATTATTATTATTATTATTATTATTATTTGGCTTCTATACATAGAACACATAAAGACACAGAGGAAATGCGGAGGAACACATTGACAACAGCCACCTAAAGAGGCAAAACGCCTGCTGCCTGCTCCTTCGAAAAGTGGAGACACACAGGAAAGGAAGACAGGGAGGTGGAAAACATGAGAGAATAGAAAAAAAACAGCAAATCTAAAACCAAACACACAAAAACACAAATGAAGTAACTTGAAAAGTATAAACAAGCGGCCAAGACAATTTTATTCAAGGAAGTTAGCACCGCTCGATGGACCTTGTCACGCCTAGAAGCGCAGCTTCGTGGCAACAGAAACTCGTCAAGAATTGTACACATAAGTCCAATAGGTCCTTATTCCTTTGTGAGCAGTGCTCACTGCACAACGACAGTCACACTATAAAAAAAAATAGTCGTGTCTCACAGGAGTCGCACGACGGACAGAGAAAAGAAAGTGTGCTAGCAATAAACACAGCGCTGACGCAGAACTATTTTTTTTTGTTTCAGAAAAGATGTAAGAACGACCCCCGTAAACTACCCGCATTCACAAACTGAAGTGACTCCGAAATTACGGCGCATCAACTAAAAAAAAACGCCGACAACTTCCCAAAGGGGGATCTCGAGTAAATGCATCGCCGAGTGACGGGTGAATCGCGTGAATTTTGAGTAATCGGGTACGGTTTAGGAATGCTTAATTGTTATTTCGTCTTTATTATTCTTTTTTATTGAATGAAGGAGATACGTTGCTTTCAACATCAAGCGCAAGCCAAGTAGAAACTCTCTTGACTAAATTCCTAACGTGCGATACAGTGGCCAGTGAATGATTGTGCATCGTGAGCAGTCGTTTTTTTTTTTACATGCAGACGCTGCCTGCGTCGGCCTTGTGAGAGAAAAGAGGGGGAGGGGAGCGACAGTTTCGCTGGTGTCTTCCTTGGCTGGCACGAGGCGCGAGCATGCGCAGCGGGCATGTGGACGGCGCCGCCAATGCCGAAACGCGACGTCGTGTGACTTATACCCCTGTCACACGGTCACCACCAAACTCCGTTGAACACCGTCAACGTAAATCTCCCCTAGGGGGTTCAACGGAGAAGGAGTTGTGGCAGTGTCACACGGCAATGACGAGGTTGTAACAGTTGCCGCGAGGGGGCTCAGCTAGCGCTGTTTGATTTTCGGGAAAGTGTTCTAATTTAATCTCTATTGATTTTTTAGAATCCTCGTTATGCGGTTTTTACAAAAAGCACTATTAAGTAGGTACGTGACTAACCAACCATTAAAAATAATTTCAAATAAAAACGCATTTGCTAAATGTAGCGATGCTGCTAGTGACGCTGGCCACATTGTGCTTTTAGTTGTTTTGTTGCCTGTGTACATGCCTGGTACGAAATTTCTTATGCTTCCTTGCCTCGGGAGCGCACATTTTGTGTTCTTCAGCCATGAGTCACACAGCGGACGACGTGAGGAAGTGGTACGATATTGCGCTGGTAATGACGTTGATCGGCTGGCGCCGGCCGGCCCGACTCGCGAGGCATGGTGTGTAGGGCATCAGTGTTGAGAGTAAGTGAACTCTGGCGGGCGTAAATATATGTAAACAAACACCCGTTGTGAATGAGTACTACAACGAAAGAACGTTTAATATTGCCAAAATGTATTATTCTTTCACTGCGGCCACTTAGTGATCGAAATTTTTCTCTGACCTCTAGACTGCTGGGGACGAGAGTACCTCGTTTCGCTGCGAAGGGAGATCGCTGAACGTCTTTTGCGAAATGCTCCATTTACCTTCGTTTGCGTAAGGGTGGCCGTGTGACACGGACCGCATCTTCGTTGTCGTAAGGACGAGGGAGTTAAACGGTCTTCGCGGGTGCCCGTGTGACAGGGGTATAAGGCCGCGTTCACACTGAGCATTCCGGCCGCCGAAAGGGCCCTCTCCGCGCCGATCGCTCTCGGACCGATTTTTGCGGCGTCTGCCGCCGAATCGGTCACCGCGGACCAATAGGAGCGCTAGTCAAGGAATTCTGAAAAATGGCGGCCAAGCCATACTCACTTGTTATGCCGCAGTGCACGTAACTGAATGTTGAAACCAACGGGAGTTTAACCTACTCTGTGCCTACTTCGCCTCCGTATTTCGTGAAAGAGGTGACCGAGCTTGCTATTGGCGTGACCGACCTTGTTGCGGTCTTGCAGAGCAAAACAAACCCACGAACGCCGCTGGCGTCGGTGGTTTTTCTGCTCTTCGTGCATTACAAGACAGCCACTTGCCAGCCAAAAAAGTAGTACAGTCTTTTCTTGCTTCTTGCGTACGAGAATCGTCGAAGTATAAACCACCGGATAGCGTAGTAGCGTTTGCGAGCCGCGACAACAACCAGGTGACAGCGCATCCATCCCGCGTTCGCCCCGTAGTAGAGGGCATATTCGGCGGCGCGGGGCACGTCCAGTGCGAACGACGCTGCGTTTCGGTGGCAGGGAAATTTCGGCCACTGTAGAAAGCGGATGTTTCAGTGTGAACTAGGCATAAGAAACGCTCCGCAGGTGGACACACACGCGCACACGCACACGCGCGAATCAAATCAACATTCAAATAAAAAAAAACAGTTGTAACTTGTAAGTCAGCATACAGCTTCCGCAATATCGAACCCGTACCACCAAACCAAATCTCCAGTCGCTCTCAAACGCGCATGCGTCAAAGCAACGCTAGCGAAGCGCCCGCATGCAACTACATGACAGGCAGATCGGTGCCTGTCGTGGCATCGCCGGCGCGACGTGACAAAATGAACGCGTCGAAGTGTATTGGCGCCTTGAGCGTGGCGTGTAGTCATGTTCTTACGTGACACGCATCTCATGATTATCATCTTTGCACCAGTATCATACCTTCGTCATCCATTCACGTCCTGATGTAATACCAAATTTGGTATAAGTGAACCTATAGCGAAATGCCAGCGAGCGCATCATGAGCGTGGCATGTGGTCATATTGTTACATGACGCGCATGCCATGATTTTCATGTTGGGGTCTGTCGCTTGCGTTTGCCATGCAGTCATGTCATACCATATGAGTTTGGCAACATGTCATGTGAACGAAACCACCGCAAGAGCAGCGAGACTACGAAATGTAGTTCATGACATTCATGACATACATATCATGATTTTTATGTTATGACTAGTTTTTTTAGGCTCGTCATACAGTCATAATATGACATACCAAGTTTGGTATGGGTACCATTATCGAAACGACCAAGAGAGCTAAAAGTCGTAAGTGGATAGATAGATAGATAGATATAGATAAAGATAGATATAGATAGATATAGATAGATAGATAGATAGATAGATAGATAGACAGATAGATAGATACGCTCAAACTCGCCGAAGTTTGCTAAGAAATGCTTCGCATTTAATAGTGGTTAATGATTTAGAGTACTATGGGAGAGCTGAAAGCCGTCCCTTGGGCCTCATGCTTGATATGGCCGCATCCAGAATTATTTGTGGGGAAGCTTTGGCTTCCACATGTCAGGGTGGTGACCAAGCTCTAGAATCGACATCACTTGTTCACTCTAGGGTTTGCCGCTTTCGTGATATTGTGGTCTTCTATTTCGTTCTGGTCAACAGTATTTTATTTGTTCTCGTGAACATTTTCGTTCTGTTATGTTATTTGATCAGTGGCTGTTAAAATGTTGGTGTTTTCATGGTGTTCTTGCCTTTTATTTTGTTTTTTCTTGGTTAAAAATTTTTTTATAAAATTTTTGTAGTTCACAGAAGCTACGGTTTGTTAACGTGCATTTGCGCTACGTCTTCTGTATAGCCGCCAGAGGGCACTTTACGGATATTTTGTAGGCTTAAGGGGCTTCACCCCTAAAAGAAAAAGATTAAGTGGATGTGGATGTTTATCGCAGCAATGAGCTATCACCCTGAGCTATATCATAAGCGATATAGAAGATATCGTTGTTAGATTTTGTCACTTTCATCACTGTATACTCTTCAATAACAAAAACAATCTAATGAAATAATGTGGTAAGGAGTGACTGCAAGCATTACGTTGCTTAATCTTGCAACCGTAGTTGTAGGGTGATTACATTTCAGGCAACTCAAACTGTATAAACCTTATTTCTCCTGGTAAAGTTCTGATGCTTTATTATACAGCACTAAAGGTACAAAAAAAAAACATTTGCATCTATTCATGACTCATGAGGCACCATTTTTAAACAGCTCTCTGTATTTTGTTGAAAGAATGGTTTGAAGAAAATGTAACTTCAAGTGTAACGCTAAATGACTCGCCAGTGCGGTAAAGTATTGTCCAGCAACCTCCACCTCTCTGTATTTTGTTGAAAGAATGGTTTGAAGAAAATGTAACTTCAAGTGTAACGCTAAATGACTCGCCATTGCGGTAAAGTATTGTCCAGCAACCTCCACGCTTTCTTGTTTATTGACAAAAAAAAAAAAACGTGGCTTATTTTGAGTTGAATTTCGCTAGTACCGAAAGTTCTTCAGTTATGAAGGTTCTCGCTATAGCACGTTTACACCGTTCGGCAACTATAACTTCCGGTTAATTTAGCCGAGACGAAAGTAACGGAAATCTGTAACGGAAGGCCAGTCCTATTCAGCGCGTATATACGCGTTGCATACACACACACAGCGCCGTCACTGTTACCACCATCGCAACGACACGCGACGACCATAATCACCAGCCATAAATGCATAGCTCACCATTGTGGTGACACCATGGAAGCGGTGATCTGCATGGCTGGAGCACGCTCGTTTCCTTGAAAGCCCGCAGCTTAAACAGTGCTTGCGAGACCGTGCTAAACGTTTCCACATTTCCACCAGCCCTCGCGATTCGGGGGATACGACGCACCAGAGAGGTACTAGAGGCAGATTTTTTTTTTTTTACAAAGAGCCGATTGCTGCCACCCGTATACGCACACCGACGCACTCCTGTAATGGTGGTCGTAATCGCAGGCATTATTACTCTGCTTATGTAATAATTTCTCTAACGGGATTTCTGCGCCTCGTGCTTTATTGCCATCGGTGATGGGAAAGGAGGGCTCGAAACAGGGATTCGCGAGAGGAGGGGCTACCATTTGACGGAGAGATGCGAACGTTTTGGGTTCTTGTTGTACGAGTGTATAACGTATTCCTGCTTGGGCGTGAGGCTTTAGAATGGGGGTGGGGGCAGTCAGTCTCCCTGTGTAGGGATGGGGCTACGCGGAAAAAGTATTGTAGAGTGTGCTGCCCGAACGAGCTGTGCTAAGCCTAACGATGATGACACGTCCTCTTCCCTATGCGCCGATTCCTCACTCGTTAGGCCTAGCTGGCGAGTTGATCGCACGGACATATATAGCATATTCATCCGCGGTTCTCTCTCTCTCTCGTTCTGCTGCACTGTGCTGCAGCATTTCGGCCAAGCGCTGACGCTCGCCAGAATCTTGGAGACGACGAGTTTTTCTGGGGACGCATTATCCGAGTGTGTGCCTGAGAGAGAAAGCTTAGACAGGGACGTCCGCCATTAGGCTTAAGCTGAGTCGACAGAAGTCGTTGGCGTGATGAAGGTCATCATCATTTGCCGAGTCGTTGGTATGAAAGTGACGACACGGTGTCATCGTCTGCGTAGTACACAGCCAGTTCGTTTGTCGTGTGCTGTGCGAAAACAGAAGTAAAAGCATGAACGAATCTCCCTTTTAGCTTGTCTATGTGATAAGAACGGTGCAGATGGACGAAACTGAGAGAAACGCATTTCCTTAGTTCCGACGTCATTGTAGCCGCCCTTTTTCGTTCATCCATGTTACGTGCATTCTAATAATAATCTCTCGCCACTAGTACGTAATCATAATAACTGCGTGGGCAAGCTATCTTAATTGTGCGTAAGCTTACTGCACTACCGAGAGCATAAATGTGCGAGCCTGAATTTGTTGACTGTGTGCAACCGCTATTTTGTGTCGTCATTCTTGCTAACGATAGCTTTCACGAGACCACCTCATTTAAGCGTGCTTATTAGAAAACACAGTGATCTACTTACTGCTTTGACAGTGTTGCTCCTGATGAAACGTTAGTAAATATACTATGCCATATGATAATAGTATATTACACCTTTTTACAGTATGCGTGTTCATGTGACGCTATATGTGAGCGACGTGGCTGGGCTCATACGAAGTTTGTTAATTCTATTTCACTTCTTCCTTCTCGGCTTGTATACCAACCATCTGGCGTGCCTTCTTGCGTCACCCGATTCCGCCTCATCCCGAAATATGGCACCAGTTACAAACTACACTAAAATAAAGAATAGATAGAACACAATAATGCATAAGTTCCCAGTTTCACGTTCTAACGGAATTCCACAATCTTACTAAAGCTTCAAAGCCGCGAGGAGCTGTCCAGCGACCTTCTATAGTAACTCTGGTGGGTGAGGGTCAATGTTGCGTTCCGGACATTGCACACTGCACATGGATGCTGACCATGTTGCTTGAACTCTTGAATGAAAGCGGTTGGCACGCCTATAGTAGCATCGCCAGCTGGGCTGTCGTTGTGGTCGTATTTTTCGTTGTGAATGGTGCGTTCCCATTACTTCAATAGTTTGGGTGGTTCTAGAGAGATTGTCATGGCGTGATGCCAGAGTGCTGGTGGTGTGCAAGGAGTGCTTCCACGTCTTTCTTTGCGTTTTCCGTGGTGTGGCAAGTCGGTGGGATCGCGGGTGCAAAAGCGTCTGTGGCTATGTTCCTTTATGCGGAAACCTTCTACGTCTTCAAATGGTCCTCGGGTTAAAGATCTTACTTTGGGATGTTTTTCAAGTCGTGAGTACACTTCGGGATGTTTTTCAAGTCGCGAGTACCCTTTTGCTGATGGCGCTGCGAAAATCGCGAGTGGTCATCGTCGTTGAATGAGTATACGCTGTAGTCTCAGCGTTATTTACGAAGGGTATGCTTTCTGTCAAGGAAAAGAGTAGCTGCCTTTTTGTTTTCATCGATGTGACTTGTATTCAATGTTGACTCTATACTGTTTCGAGTTACGGTTGGGCCAACTGTTCCTTTGCGGGAGAAGTGTGACCGCTTTCGGAATGCAGTGGATGAACAAGGTATTTGACCAGCATTTCAGGTGGTCTGTCATGTGTGTAGCGATATGGGGAAGGTTGTGTTACAAGAGTGACGAACACCAGACTAGCTGCTTGACGCAAAACCAGGTGGGGGCTTCAGTCAGTAAGGTGAAAAATTAAGTCCTGTGGATTTTTAATAATGTCCACGTGATCTCGACATCTCTACATGTATAGGTGCGTGAGAACTTGCTTTACGCGCGAGCGTCTTAAAAGAAACGCATGACCCTGTCGGCCTCGTTCGGACGAACGAAGAATCGGAAGAAATTTTTGGTGATCGCGGGTACATGTACCGCGTAAGGCCACGTGGGTGCCGTTTATAACCAGATGTCATGCTTCTATTTGACAGTCACGAGAACGACCCTTCACGGCACCCCACCCCGCACATACATGCTCTCTCTCTTTCTCACACACTCACCTCACTCACTTCACTCACCTCACTCACTCACTCCACTCACTCACTCACTCACACACACCGATCTGAACCTCAGGCGCCAGCATGTGACATCTAGCAGCCGTTTGTCGCTGTCGTAACTGATTCGAACATTTATGTCCCCCAACGACGGTTGTACGCACTGCGCGTTCTCGCAGACACAATGCGAGCAAACGCGGCTCATTTTACCCGCAACCAACGGCGAAGCTGTCACGCAGTTGACTCCTATACCGTCCGATAGAGAACGATGAGAAAACAGCCTCCTTTCGTTCATAGAATAACAAAAACACCCGCGCAAAAGGCGACAGTGCCGTTGTATCACGTATAACAATGCGAAAGGGAACTGTATACTGTAGGTATACGGTTGCGGGGAGTGCACGGCGGGGAAAAGGAGTGTTGCTTGGGAGCCATGGAGCGATCGGGCGTGACAACTCACCGCGTGACGTCACCGGAAATGGCGTTCGGAAGTGCGCAGAATGCTTCGATTCCGGGACACCTTCCACGAGGGAAAGAGAAAATAAAATAAGGGTGCACGTGAGAGCGTGGTACAATCGTCAACGCGAGGCTTCCATCAACCCTTTCCGTACAGACCCGAGAGAGAGACTGAGATTGAACAAAAGGGAGGGAAGAAATTGTGTGAGAAGGAGAGACTAGTAGAAGGGGGTGGAGGAGATCGCACTTCCGGATGAATGTTTCGAAAATGCGTTTAAAAAATGTTGCCGGCAAATGAAACAATGACGAGTCGGGTGCTTTATAGTTCGTTATTTAGTTTCGCTCTGTTCTTCGATTAGATAGGAGTTTGCTCGAACGAACGCATCGAGCAACGACGCTGCGAAAGAGAGAAGCACGTCGACATCTGTCGCTAAGGCATTGAGGACGCAAGGGTGTATTGAAGGAGAGTTGGGGACTTCGTAGGTTCAGTTCGAACGCCTGTGAAGAAAGGAAAGCGCAGAGAGGGAGGTAACAGAGCGAGGAAGAAATAGATATAAAGAGAGAGAGAACGAGAGCTGTATTTCTGTAGAACCGCTAGCCAGACTGCTCTTACTCTTGGGAAAAGAAAGAGACGGGAAGATATATTGAGCGAGGAGGATAGCATATGCGGGAGGGAATCTAAAAAAAGGGAGGCGTTCGCAGGAAGGTGCAGAGAGGTGTTACAACGCCGCTCCATCTCTCCCAAAGTCTCTCCTCCCGGTTCGGGTCACGAGTCAAGGGAGGAGCAGAAAAAGGAGAAAGAAGTCGCGGTGGGTGGAGCTATTTGATGTGGAGGCTCCGCCCCTTTCGCTCCAGATCCCGGGAGCGAGAAAAAAATTGGGACGGGGGCCGTTTCCTTTTTTTGTTGCGGGTCGACCGAGGACGCGGGGACAGCAGAATCGTAGTCGAGCGCGTTCGGTGCTTCGGGAATCGTTTTGTTGTTTTTTCCCTAATATCCCCAGATCGGGCAATCGCATACGGAACAATCTGAGGAAATCGGCGAACGCAATCAGCTATGGGGAGTTAGGAATACTTCATTCGGATGCGAAGTGCCACGTATTTATTTTTCCTCGTAGAATGTATCCTCAGCTTTATGAAGATGCCGCCTGTCCTACCATTCGTTTTCTTGTTCTTTTAGTTCCGATATCTTTTTTGTTTGTTTGTTTGGAACGTCTGTATTGATGATGTTTCTCCGCAAAACGATGCAGTGGCATTGGCGAGCAGCGAAAATGTTTAGTTTGACTGCGAGCTTGTAACCAAAACACGCAACTCACTCGTTGCAACTTTTAGCCTAATATCGTGCAATTATACCACGCAGCATTCCCGCCTCATTCGCATGACACATTTTTTTCTATTTGGGTGTTCTGAAAGCATTAAAACAATATCTTCGAAAAGGTACGCACCTTTTCAATAGTAATATATTTGATGCAAAATATGAGCAATAAAATTTTGTTTCTTGCATGGTTCAGGACAGTCGGACACAGTCTAACGAGTTGGAAGTAAGTGTGACTACAAGCTATCTGGACGCTGGCATTACGAGCGAAGCTAAAAAATTTCGGGGCCCCATAGCCTCTATTGCGAAAGAACGAAAATTCCGCGTGCCTGTACATGTCATCACGCGCCCTCTGTCACTTCTGACGCACAGATTGACGCGAGCACACCACCAACACTTCCACACCCACCGGCGTTCGGATCGAAGATACGAGGAGGATTGCGGTTTCCCTTATCGCTGCTGCCTCCGTCAATCTCGAGATTGCAAACAATGAAATCTAGGGTACGTAATCTCGCGTCCGAAGCTTGGCACGCAGCCCGCATTGCGAGTCGCACGTTCCGCATCACTTTTAAACCGACCGCGTGAATCTCTACAGGTCAACTCTATCGCGATGTCCATTAGCGGTTGTGTGAAGAAACCTCGGTTACACGTAGCCACGGTCACGTTAACCGTGGTTAAGGCTATATCTGTGTGCTAACCATGTTTATTGATTGATTGATATGGGGGGTTTAACATCCCAAAGCCACCATATGATTATGCGAGACGCCGTGGTGGAGGGCTCCAGACATTTTGACAACCTGGGGCTCTTTAGCGTGCACCCAAATCTGAGCACACGGGCCTACAACATTTCCGCCTCCATCGGAAATGCAGCCGCCGCAGCCGGGATTCGATCCCGCGACCTGTGGGTCAGTAGCCGAGTACCTTAGCCAATAGATCACCGCGGCGGGGCGATGATGATGGCGGTAGTGATAAACCAGCCTTAAGTGAATATATTATCAAACGGAAAGGTTCTATAGTTATTACCGCGTGTGGAACGTCAAAAAAAAATTCCCAAAGGAGGTAATTAGATATTTTGTTTGACCACGTTTCACCTCATTTGTTTTGGCCTAGAGCGCTTCGCGTGAGCTCTATTGTATTGAAGTTATTCTGCTTTTCTCTCAGTGCTGTTGTGTTAGGTTTCCGTAGGCGTACTTCATCGTGCTTCACACGTGTTCCTCATGTGCATTCAGCTCGCTCCTCGGCGCTGTGGATTTATGTCGGGCTTGCCAATCTTAAATCGGGCGAGGCATTTAACCAGGATCGTTGATCTTATTACGCAATGGTTTTCCAGATTGAAAATATTAGTAAAGATTCTAAATGATCGCGATATACGCAAACATATACGGAGTACATAAAAAATATCCCGGACATGTACCAACCAGGGCATTTGAAAGCTCCGTGACATATGAAAGTTGTCGCATTTGATTCAAGATCATGTTTACCTTTATATAGGTATAGAGTAAGGTTGCTGAGACACTTCCAAATGGCCTAAGGACCTGAGCTACTACTAGCGAACCACTTTTTTGTTTTGACTCAAGGCTGCGCAAGCAGAACGGGAGCCACCCGATGGCCCATCACCTTGTAGCACGTCGACGCTTTCCTCAGAAATAATCTTCCACCGCTGGCATACGTAATGTATATATACTCCGCACAGATGGGCCCCTACTCGGCGGTGATTATTCGTTCGTTAACGGAGTAGCTGTACGGAGCTTCTCCTCAACGTGTGATCGTCTCACAGCGGACGATATCTCTGAAGGTCACGCACGTGCGCACAGATGAGCCCGGGGCGGCACCGCGTCATCGATCAAAGAAGGGTGCGAACGCTGTAGCTTCGATAGTGAACAAAGATAAGTGATAAGACGTTCGAAATGAAGGAGTTCATGTTGCAACGACATGAAAGTGCTCGGCGGAACCTTCGATGTATGACGACAGAATATTAGATGTCTTGCAAGAGCTGAGATTGGACAAATCCGTGCATCCCAGGATTTTCTTTTTGCTGAAGGCCCAAATGATCCCGGAAGCCTTCGATGCACCATCCCTCGCAAACACATCGTGATTTTGTGACATTAAACCGCAGCATTTCTTATTAATATTGCCGGTACAGTGTATCTGCTGGGAACAGTGACTTCATAAACAACTCTGATACGTTTGTATCGTGCGTGCAAATGTTCGTCGCCGTGCCGCATAGTGGCGAAAACGCTCGGTTTGAGCGGGGCAAGCGGATCAAACATGCTCTGTATATGCGCTTGTAAAGATTCACGTATACTGGTATCACATGAAATCGCGAGCTTGCTGGGTAATTTTCAAACGTCGCGCAATATGGTGGCCTGAATCGAAACTCTGCTTACACTCCGCTCGATATTAGTTTTAGCGAACCTGCATGCCGCAAAGCTCTTATGCATTTCTTTCAGCACGTAATGAGTGTGGCTGAAAATACAAAGTCACGCAGCAGGGTATTACGTAAACTGGTTTCATGTCCGCGGCACTAAAACACTCTAAACGGCTGTGGAAGTTCAAAGTGATGTTCAAGTTATTTCTATAAGTGTTCTGCGACCATCATCGATAGTACAGTGAACGGATTAGCCATTCTCGCCCATCAGTTACGTGTCCGGTCATCCTCAGCTTTGTGCGGCAAATATTGTTGCTCATTGAACACCCGTAGCACACCGTGCTTTTATTTATCCGTTGGCTCCCATGTGTAAAACTAATTACCTTTTCCTTCTAAAACAACGGCCTCATTTAACTTGGAACAGCATGACGTCAGCGGTACAGCCAAGTCAGAGCGAAAATAATGGCGGAGACGAACGCAGCTATCTGTTATATCACGATACACTGGCCCTGTAATGTGACAAATAAGAAACAATCTCGGGCTATTGTTCCACACCATCCACAATTCAAGATCTCCTTTTTCTTTTTTTGTGTAGTTTTCCATTCTCTGAGAGCCTTTCTTCCATTCGCAACACTAATAACCCTTTTGTTTGAAGACTGCGGAGAAGCCAGAAAAATATTCTGCTTGTCCCCTTCCCCCTTCCATCTCTTCTTATAAAGACATCTTTCCGTTTCCTGCCGGGTGCAGTGGAATCCGGTTCAGCCACATTTGCTATCGAAGAAATTGTCATTTTCCCCCCTTATACCATAGTTATAACTTGGAGTATTCGGAGAGCACTCGGAAAACATTAGAGAGCATTTGGAAATGTATGTTTCCTGACTGCATCCAGCTCGTGTTAAGATATTCTTTTCAAAACAAACCGAATACCCGGCGTCTTAGCATAGCACATAAGGCGTGCTTACGCGGTAACAGGTGTGGCTAAGGCTAGTATATAATTTGCTACCCATTAGGTCACCACGTGTTCTGCGTTTTACTGTAAAAACGTTCTGGCTAAACACTCGGCGTCTACATGAATTCTACAGCTGGTGCACGCATGCATCGAAACGTATCAAGCCTCTAGCGAATCGCATAGACGGGAGAATGCACTGGTTAGACACAGCAGGATGTGAACGGAGGTACCCCCATCGTGCTGGCTTAAGCGCACTCTCCCCCTACCCCCCTCTCTGTTCATTTTACAGCTTCGGGGGTAAGCAATAAATGCTTTTCAAGAGGGTTAATGAGCTAGATGTACACGGGGTCTGATGTGCTATACTTGCGACGCACTAGCACCGCAGTCTCTAGTCTAAGTGAGAACGTGGAACGGCGCAGATGTCAGCCTTTGAAAATCGGAAAAGGCACGTAAAAGATTCTTGACCTGTTAAGAGTGCACCACGTGACAGCACGGCCATGCATGCTTTCTTGTCGTCTGTTAGTCTTAGCTACCGTGTTTCTCACCCATTATTTCCTGCCATGACTGTAGCGATGGCACTACCGTCTGTGGACACTGCGAATCAGGTGCCCAATTCTTCTCTTTCCTACCAATATTTTCGCCAACACACTTGTTTGTCCGAAACGAGTTGCTGTCCTTCTCTATGCGCGACGCTAGCGAGGTTCAACAGCACTTCTCTCAGACCGGTTCCTCGGACCATGCCCACTACGCTCAGACTGACACCACTCTACTGGCAGCCATCGCAAAGACTGTGGTCGAAAGTATTCTGGCTGTCGTCTGCTAGGAGGTCGTCTGGCGTGCGTATTTCGCTGTCCGAATACGAAAGCCTTTTGTGGAAACTGGAGTTTGTGCGCGCCTTCTCGTGTCGTTTCGTACTACGTCAGTGTTGTTCGAATGACTCGCTGACAAGACCAGACCATAGCCATTTTGAAAAGCACGTCACCACTTTGCAGTTGTCTGTGAAAAGAGTATGCAGCTCAAAAAAAAAAAAAAAACTTACCTGACAAGCCGTGGCTGACAGGCACTTTCTGGTGTCTACTGCAGTTTGGGAGGCCTGAAAAAAAAATAGAAATCTGACCTCAGAAACCGCAGCTAACAGGCGCATCTATTTCTGGAAACATATAATATAGATGCAGTTTGCAAAAAGGCTGCATACCACGTTGTTAGAAGTATTTCTGCATACGGTAGTTCACGGTACGCTTTCTCGCTTTCTCAGCTGCAGTGTGCTCAACAATTTTCAGCGAAGTTACATGGGCGTGGGGCATGTGTGCGTTCACCCGGATAGGAATGCGTGCGGTACACCTTGAACTTCTTACAAAAGGAAAGGCCCTCTGCTGGAAGCTCACACTTCCAGAGGAACTCTGTGGTGTACAGAAAAAAAAAGATAAAAAAAAACATGACAGATGCGTTTTTGGGCAGCGAGAATCAAATCAAAGCAGGCATGGCGTTAATTGTTGTATTCAACTGTAGTGTGCTGATTGCGGAGTAAGTTGAACTGAAGTGGTCGAAAAACGATCCTTTCTGTCGCTGGGATCAGAACACACCACCTTTGAATTACACACCCGATACTTAAACACTTCTTTTACGAACGTGTTTGAGGGCCGCCGAATCGGTCTGTTAGCCTTTGTGTTTTGTACAGTGTCGCGTTAAACGTATACGCGGGAATATGGTTGGATTGGTGCGTACGATGCTTGATGCATGGCCCCCATGCATTAATTTGCGTCGTGTTGTACTTAAACAAAAAAAAAACACATCGGCTCCACAGTCTAAGATGGCATCGCCCAAATGTCGTATAGGTAAAATAGTCTGCCCCAGCTTATTCGCGACGGATGACGCATTATTTTTGTGAGCAATGTTTAGTCGAAGTCGCTGATACCTACACTTTAATACAACCGAGGCTTTTTTTTTAGTGGAAGTACCGTTAGGTATTTACTCTGTGCATGACTTTGGAAGGCTGCCTCATCCGCCTTCTCATTGTAAATGCGGGCGCAGGCTGAGGCTGAATACTGGGGCGGTCGTACTATTTGATATATCCGAGACTTGTGGTGGGGTGAGGGGGGGGGGCGGCCGCTGTGATTGTTCAATGGTTAGAGCATCGAACGCGTTATTCGAGGGTGGGGGGCATCCTGGCTTCGACGACGAACTAGAAGTGGACGTGTAGAGGCTCGCAGCCACCGCTTTGATTGTAAGAAGGGATGTAAACTGTCCCACTTCTCGCCTCAACTCATTGTTTTCCATACAATGAGTTCCAAAGTTGCCAAAAAAGCAAAAAAAAAAACATTTCATGCCCTCGTCTGATCAAAAAAATTCGCGTGGTATCTCAAGTATTTGCCTAATATGAATGAAAGGCGAAAAGAATCTCTTTTCAGTCGTTTATACGTATTGGTCCCACCCGAAAGCTTTCTTCACGCGCTTTCAATGGGATCGGAGGACTGGGAAGCATTATGTTTTTCACGTGGTGCTTCAATGCTTCCATGATCGACACAGTGACGGTGTCATGCGATGACGTCATGCGATGTTCGTAATGATGTCATGTTAAGACTTCACGTGTTTTAATGTCGCCACCGTTACTACGTGAGGGGAAGTCGTAGTGACACCTGATGTTGAAAATTTGGCGATCTGTGGGGACATGGGGGTGCCACGTTGTAACGTCATCCAGTACAAACTTTGTAAAGCTTTAGCCGCGATTCGTTGATGCCAAAACATACTATTCGTGAAGCAAAAAATATTAGTATGCATCGCTCGTTTTTCATCTCATTTACATTAATTAATTAATTAATTTGTGGGGTTTAACGTCCCAAAACCACCATATGATTATGAGAGACGCCGTAGTGGAGGGCTCCGGAAATTTTGACCACCTGGGGTTCTTTAACGTGCACCCAAATCTGAGTACACGGGCCTACAACATTTCCGCCTCCATCGGAAATGCAGCCGCCACAGCCGGGATTCGAACCCGCGACCTGCGGGTCAGCATCTCATTTACATTATTTTTTTCTGGTCTGGTCTACAGGCTCTAAATCATAATTGACGTGGTCGTGCTGTAAAAAAAATGCCTTGCGATGTATCGAATGTGTATCCTATCACGCACACGTTCCTCCAATATTTGCAAAATACAGGATTTTTAATAATTCTTAATTACAACTACTAATAGATTCTGCCCAATAAATCAGAAGTACCCAGAAGTATACCCTTTTGCGCACATTGGCCGCATTGCAACCTAATCTTGCCAGTCAACTCACTCGGTATACGGAAACTTGGCATACGCTACATTGCCGCTTTCCAAGTGGGATGAACACATGGAAATTGATAATATGCGTATATTGTCTGAAACTGATATGTTAAATTGGATGTACCAGTTGTGCTGTTCATGAATGTCGGGTGATTTCTGTAACGGTTACTTTCATTCGTTCATACACTGTTTTGTTATGAACAGTCTTGTATGTATTTCAGAGCTGGTATTTCATTATTTACTGTCATGGGCCACATCCGCGTTCTTTTTGCGACTACAAGTGGCTTTTACAGGTGGCTTTACATTACAGGTAGCTTTTCCCTACCTGTAATGTTTTCTCATTTCATAACTTCACATTTTTTGGGGGGTGAAAAAGGAGTGAGGCTCAGACACGCCACTTTTTTTTTTCCTTCGCACCAAGCCAAGTATACAATGTGTTTTTTAACGTATTTGTCACGTGGTTAAACACTCAAACGTGCACAGCGCTGGGCTCCATGGGAGGCGGAGGCATGGACCCTCTACAGGGTCAACTTCCCGTGGGATCGGATCCTTCTCCGCTGCTCTCGGAGGCCGGAGATTTGGGGGATCCTCCGGCGCTGGCGGCTTCCCCACACCAGGAGTCCCCAGCGTTGCCAACCGGAAGTACGCCGCTTGTGACGCCCTCCTCTGTGTCGCCGGGATCTCTGAGGCCTCTTCTTGGTGAGTACAGTTATAGTACGACTTGTAACCGTGTTTCCACTAGTGGAAAAAATCAAGGTGCTGTACGTCAGGGAACAAAAGACCACGATCTCTTTGAAACACCTTGAAGATAAGCGCAAAGATCGCACACTCCAGTTGCAGTCAAACAATAAACTTGGCCCACCATGTTTGTAACTAAGAAGGTCGTGTGACAAACAGAACCTAAGTTCTCACATGGGTCGAGATTTGAACGCAGATTTGAGCGTTTCCACGTGGTTATAGATTGATATGAAAGACACGGCTTAATCAAACAGTACAATGCAGCTGACTTGATACTTAGTGTACTGGCAATAAGATCGGGGGAATGAGGGCAAGCATAGAAACATATGATCATCAGATTAAAGCCTATTTTCTTGCATTGCAGCTGCAGTGCCACTCACTCACTCCCTCACTCATCTTTGCTAGCCTCGTGTTAGACGCGTTAGCCCTTATAAAGCCGCGCTATTTTTTAGTACGCTCTGCGACTAGCTTGATTTGAAATCCAGAATAAAAGCACCTTGTGTCCTATAGACTCTAGATGCAAACCCAACGACCTGTGTTCACATCTAAAGCTGCTTACCTTTGCGACTGCGGCTCTTAATAAGCATGACACGCTTTAAGGTCTTCATGTCAGCAACCTTCAAGTGACCTTGAACCAAAAGCAACGGTCGTTATTCGGCCCTCAGGCATAAACATCCGGACATGTTATTGCGGGAACGAATGAAGAACATTAGAACAACCAGTAAAAACTAGTCTAATGGTAGACACCCCTTGTTTAGTTATTCGAGTGTGCGCTGGATGGCGGTACTTGTATATGATGAATATCCGATGAAAATATGTGAGATGGCGGTACTTAATTGGAGTGTTCACTAGATGGACTGATGGGCGCACGTACGAACAGACAGACAAGCAGACGGAAGGACGGACAGACTCACGGGTGGACGGATTGATGGATGGATGGATGAACAGACAGACAAGCAGACGCACGGAAAGACTCATGAGTTGACGCACGGATAGATGAATGGACAAAGGCACGGATGGACGCATGGATGGATGAACAGACGCATGGATGAATGAATGGGTGTGCGAACAGATGCACGGGCAGAAGGATGGGTGGAGGGATGGAGCAAGAACGACCGGACGCACGGAAGCACGGACTGACTGGTGGACGCTTCACCTCACTCATCATTCATTCCGTAGATATGCTGCGACTTTTTTTTTTCGTAGGTGACAGCACTTGCAACAGAACGCATATACTACTCGCAGCGATGCTTGTGAGAGTTTATACCCTCGTCATGCACTCTCGAATAGGTGTGCACGTTGATCAACGATCCCACCATCACTTTGTTGCAGGACCGGCGAGCCCTAATGACTCGGAGTCGTCGAAGCCATCGGTGGATCTCGCAGTGGACGACTCGAACAGCGAGGATGAAGACGGCTGCGACATCAAGGGTGACGACCTCGGGGCGGGTGGTGTGCAGAACCGGGACGGGGGCGGCGCCTCTGGTCCTGGCTCCCAGCAGCAGCCCCAGAAGAAACGCAAAAGGCGTGTGCTTTTCTCCAAGGCACAGACGTTCGAGCTGGAGAGGCGTTTCCGGCAGCAGAGGTGAGCGAAGTGTGACGTATAAATATTAATAATAATTAAAACAATAAGGAAATAGTAATAATCATCGTGTGAATCACGATAATATAATTACACTAAGGATAACAATATAACCTTATTCTTACGAATTCAGTGTCGATGGAAGGGGTGAGGAAAAAAACTGATTAGCCGCTTGGTAAGTCACCCCCCCCCTCCTCAATAGATTGTAAACTACGGTAGACGTAATTTACCTAATTTGTCTCACTATTTCCTTACGTCTCTTGATCAGTGAGCCAAGAAAGGAAAGATTTGCACGAAGTGTCGTCGACGGGTACAGATCGACTTTTTCTTTTGGTTAGACTTAACTGTTGTATTTCTAACCTAAATGCACGAAGCTTAGATGTAATGCATACAGATATTTTCGGCTCACTGTATCTTCAACATATGTGTCAATGTCATGCTAACACGGTCACTTCACAGCTTTTTATTATTCTGGTGCGTGCACTGTGCTATTGTGTTTGTTAAATGTCATCAATACTTTATCTCGGATGAGTTGGCTCATCGTAAATGAAGGAAGCACAGTGCGAAAGCACCCACAAGAACACGTGCCACAAGCGCTGTGTGTACAGTGGCGTTAAATATAAGTTGCAAAGTGGTCGCGATGGTCGTAGGGGTCTCAATCTTATTTTGTAACACCGGCACGCATGAAATTGATCTAGTGGCATACACAATGCTTCCGTTCGTGATTGATTTCTGCTTCGATGCTGACGTGATTGTGCAAGGAGGCGAAATTAGACTTCTGGTTCACACGTGAGCAGATAGTCACTGGGCTGCGTTCGAAACAACTCAGCACGATGTTGCTTAGAAAGAGTGAAGATGACGACGATATCATGCACGACATTTGGTGTGTTAGCGCTGCCGTGATGTGGGTTGCAAGTGACATTTAGCGTGACGGTAGGCATCGTTTGTTCTGTGGGTATCTGCTCGCGTTCATACTTCTTCCACCATGATGCTTGATAAAATGGGCCATTCAGAACGCCGGATGAATCGGGGCTGCGTCTCTCAGCTCTCACTATCTTATGCGATCGCCGCAGGTACTTGTCCGCTCCCGAGCGCGAGCACCTGGCCTCCATCATCCGGCTGACACCAACGCAGGTGAAGATTTGGTTCCAGAACCACCGCTACAAGACGAAGCGCGCCCGGCAGGAGAAGGGCCTGGACGGGTCGGCCGGCGCCGGCAACCCGCTACCGTCGCCTCGTCGGGTCGCGGTGCCCGTCCTGGTGCGGGACGGAAAGCCCTGCCAGCCCGGCTCGCTCAAGGGGGCCGACGGCTCTTCGTCCGTGCTGCAACCGCCCCAGCCGGGCGGAACTCTACCGTTTCCGGGAGACCTGAACTCAGCAGCAGCGACCGCGGTGGCAGTGGCAACGTGCATGGGATCCTTCGGAGGGACCATGATGCCAACCTACTCGCATCAGATGCTGCCGCCTCAACCGAGATGGTGGTAACGCCCACCAAAAGTCCTGTCCTGCGGTAGGGTGATTCGTCGAGAGACAGACTGTGCGTGAACTGATCTCTAACGTGGTGTGCACGAAGTGCGTACGATATAGGAGACTCTGCCACAGATCCCCTGGCTCCGTGTATCGTCGCCGTTCTTAGCTTGTTCCCCCGCAACGCAGCCCGGATGAACAATGGTGCTAAGCGGTCCTTGTGTGGAGCGAAAAAAAGCCTTGCTAGCGTGGAACGTAGCACCCTGACATTTCCTCTGTTGCTGTCCGGGACTCGGGTGATTATGACGTGGTAGTGTTGGATCCCGTGGTTCCCCATAACGAAGCACCAAACTACATGAGCCGACGTCACAAGTGCTGACCCATTCTACGTTGAACAATTAACCAGAGTCCAAGACTGACACGCTTAACTAGATAATCGGACACAAATTTTCAGTCGCATACTGTGCAAGCGGTTAGCAGTCTTGCCGTCGACATGACAGTGATTTCGGGTTGTTATCGCATTGCTGAATTGTTTTCATTTTATATTTGCGACGCCGATGAGGTTAGTTCACTAGAAAGTGTTGTTGGGCTAGTTGGTTCAGGAAAGGTAAAGAACGGAACCCACGTAGAAAAAAAAGGGGGGGGGGAGATGCATTTCCGATGGAGGCGGAAATGTTGTAGGCCCGTGTGTTCAGATTTGGGTGCATGGTAGAGAACCCCAGGAAGTCCAAATTTCTGGAGCCCTCCACTGCGGCGTCTCTCATAATCATATGGTGGTTTCGGCACGTTAAATACCCATAATTTTACATTTAAAAAGGCTGGAGCTCATGAGCGTCATCCCGCGCAGGGTTCGCAATCAGTGATTACGGTGGTGACTTGCGCGCAACGATGGCTAAGTTTCAATACCAAAGATACACCTTGTGATTCATGATAGACTATCCTACTTCCACGTTGGCGAACACGTTCTAGATAGATTTCAGCATGTCGGCGCACGCAGTGGGAAAACACCGCATCACGTGAAAAAAATTGTGCATGTGAAGAAAAAGTCGCGCGCTTTCTCGTGGTTCAAGAGTGGCACCCCGAGATTAGAAATTGGTGCTGCCACAAGCTCTTTAATATGTCACCTAATGGGTGCATATGTAGTGTCAGTGGTCATACTTTTGAAGGCCAGTTACAACCAGACTCCGTTAACCTGCTCTGAAGATAAATCAGTGGCGACTGCCGTGTGGGGAACTGTGTTACAGTTGGCGCTTTCTGTAGGGTCACTGTCCCACATTTTGGAACGCATGGCGTGCTCTGAGCGTGTAGACGAGTAGATGGTAATTGTGGTTATGGAAGTCCCTATTACAGGTCGTTCACATTGACGCACTCACGGGCTGTTGGGGGGTCTCTTGGCAACCTCTCATTTTGTTCCACGCCATGTTTGTTCTACGCGTGAAAGGGGTTTCCTCTCGAGTTTTCAAAATATTGTTTTAGCAAGTTACGGAAATACGTCACGCGAATATGGTATACCGTATGATGGTACCGCTTCTTCTTTCGCAGTCTTGTACGTTTTTTTCGGTGATGGCACCCTAACAACATAAATCCTTTTTTTTAAATGTTAATGTGGGGTTGTCATGCCTCATTGTTGCGTAACCTTACGCAACGTTAAACTAAGAACCTGTCGGTCAGGGAATGCCCTATAATCGAAACTGAAAGGAGCAAAAGCACGACAAGCGAGAAAGGAGGAGGGCTATTGTATTATCTTACCCTGTTGGCGTGCATCGTTTCCGTAACTTGCTGAAAGACACTATAAAAGGGGATCCAATGATCGCCATTGGTTCGTTTCTAGAAAGCAGTATCACTTCCGAAAAAGCTCGTCATTATCTCCCGTTCACTTTAACATGCAACTTGACTGTCGTGGCGTAGGTGTCATGTTACATTCTTCTTTCGTGGTAGGCATAGTTGAGGGCACTGTAGTGTATATTGTACATTTTGGGCACGGTACCACTGGCTTCCAACTTAGGTTTCATCCTGAAGGTCTAAGACTCCTGTGCAAGAGAGACAGTGTCTGTGTAATTTCGTGCGTTAAAATGTGGCGATTGTCATGAAAACGACATTCTTGGCGACAGGTCGCACGTGTACAGTGCTTTAGTCTAGCGTAGGTGTCTGGCAAGTTGTCGGTGCGTTCCCCACTATTCACAGGATTAAAAAAAAAACTGAAATTCCCCTTATTCCCATTACATTGACTTTCATAGTTTGCCTATTAGAAAATCCAGAGTAATGATTCCGTTGGGAAGTAGGTGTTTACAGCCAGCAACATGAAAAAGCTAGCAATTCGTGGACAGACTATAGCTTCGTTTTGTGTCTCCTTGTTATCAAGCTAATTCTGTCGGGATATTCGAGCACTGAGGAACTGTACGTCCAGCTAAAGATAGACAAATACAGTAAATGTGTCAAGAAAGTTGGAAAACCACTTACCTTGTTCACCACTTCTTGTGTTTGTCCTGTTAAAGCTAGATATGTATTTCCTCAGTGACCAGTGAAATTTTCCGAAGTTTTCTTACCGAAGAAAAAAAAAACAACTCACAGACACAGGTAGTTGCGATATCACGCCAAAGAAAATCTGACGAAATTAAATGTTACCACTATTCGTGCACTCATATGATGACTTGGCACTTAAGAGTCGTCTGATGCCTTGACAACCAACTTAACGCCTATTAATACCAGTTATAAAATATCGTCTAAAAAGCTATTTTAGGCTCAAGCGCATCTTGAGAAGGTAAGACAAATGTTTCGATGGTTGTCGGTGCGTGAATATAATTTAAGTTTAGGTTTATCTGAATTTGCAAGCACTGCGTACTTCTCTTAGGCTTCTTATACCGAAAGTTTTGTCCACACTCTTTAGAATTTCCTGGATCTCTCGTAAGAACGTTGCAACGCATCGACCCTGCAGTCATTGACAGTTACGCATCTGTTGGCGCAGCAAGTTTTCTGCAAAAGGCAGTACGACACCATTTGCTTATGTACAGAATAGTGCGACATATCCATCAATACCCTTTGTTGGGAATTTACGAAAGGAGTGGAAATTTTGAGGGTTCGTGAGGGTTGGGCATCGAACACATTATTTGGCGGTCGCAGGATTGGTCTTCGTTGGCAGCAAGTTGTCTTTTTGTCCAATTTTCTTTCTTCGCATTTACCCTACATTTACTACTAACATCCCTTACACTATCTTTGTCATTATCGCCTGTTAGTTCTCATTGATACCTTGTTAACAAAGAAGTAATGAAGTGGAGCTTTTGAGCGATCGTTTGTTAAAGAAAGTTTAAAGGGCTCGCAAAGGTAGAGCATCGGACGCTTTGTTCGAAGTCAGTGGGAAATTATCTTTATGTCCACGTTTCTTTCTTCGCATTTACATTACAAGCGCTACTAATAAGGTCCCCTTTAATTTCCTTAGCATCATTGTTTGTTAGTTGTCATTATTTGCTAGGAATAAAGCAAACGAGTGCAAGTTTTAAACACTCGTAAGGCTGGAACATTGGACACGTTAGTTGTAGGCCACAGGCTCGGTCCCTGTAAGCTACAAGTTAATTATTTTGTCTCATTTTCTTTCTTAACAGTTACACTGTGGTGGCGACTCGTGACATCCCATATGCTTTCCTTGGCTTCATTGTCTCTTCCCATTTGAACTTTGTTATGAATGACGCTAACATGTCACGCTTAAGATATAGTCCCTCCCACGCGACGACCAGACCACCGAAAGATTCTGGAGACCTTGGGGGATGCTTCGGGACAACAAAGTGAAGCAACTCTGTGGTGGCGGCCGTGTTGGTTCATCGTAGTCGGAACGACTATCCGAACATAAAAGTGCAAGGCTTCTGTTACTCCAAGGACACCGTTCCAGCGATTTGTGCGCGTGACCCTGCAAGAGTGTGACGTAGTTGGACCATGTTGATTGATATTATACCAAAGAGAAGACTCTGGGACGCTATGAATGGGAAAGTGCCTTAGTCCCTGCGTACCGAGTTAAGCGGCACGACAAAATGTTTTGTTCTTGGCCAAACGTAACCAGCAGAGACTGTGTACGTTTGTGTGTGTGTGTGTGTGTGTGTGTGTGTAGGTGTGTGTGTGTACGTGGTAGGAAGTCAAAGGCTGCGTGCATTTAGACCATTGGCACGGGCGATCGTGCGTGGTAATTTGTCAGCGTTTAACGCAGCCTCACTTACATACGATAGTGTAGAAATTGCGATAACACGCCGATAGACATGCTGTTTCCTAAACGTCCAATTCACCCCCTTCACTTGTGTATGTAGATTTAGTCTTCTTCCTTCGGTCTGTACCACTCGTACATGCGAATGCATTTCTTAGTCGGGCTATGTCAGGCATCCGGCGTTGTCCGCGCGTCGGCAGGTATTCTCTCCGCTCTCACTCCTTCTTCCTCAGCAACAGCTGCGGGCGCACGCGCTTATCCTCGCGTCTGGCAACCAGAGCATGTGGTGCGAGAGTGTAGGGGAGAGTAGGTGCAGTTCAAGAGTGACACCCCGAGATTAGAAACAGATGCGCTCCTATCGCCGTTTGCTCTTTATCCTCCCTTCGCCCCACTCACCCATCCATTCGCGCCTCACTTTCAACCGTTCGCTGGCTGGGCTCCTCTCAAGACGATGGCAGAAGTCGATGAAGGCGAATGTCTGACGGCAACGGTGCTCTTTCTTGGCGTAAGAAATGCATTCGCATTTCCTCACTACTTCTTTTGGGGACGCGGGGACATTTTTCAGCTTTATTGCTTCCTTTTTTGAATGTGATGGACTTATGACACCTTCGTCTCTTTGCAAAACAAAAAAAAATCAATTACCTCATTCTCGAGCTGTCAGGGAATTTTTCTGCATTTTGTACCTTCAGTCCCGTGCTGATGCTAGACTTACTATCCCACATAAGATGTTTGAGGAAATCAAATACTTAAGCGTTTAGTTGCCATTCAACAAATCTTAACTTGAAACTGAAAACTATGTCGTGTTAACCGTGTTTCGCTACTTATGGGCTGACTTAACTCTTCGACAGTGCAGCACTGCAGCGTGCTGCATCTCAGGGATATCAATAGTTGACTTTGAGAGATATCAGAAACCTTACAGCGTGCACACACTGGGACAACAAAAAAACAAGAAAGACGCAGCGTGGAAAACATATACGCTGAACCACCCAAGGACAAGGCTTTCAAGGCCAAGCCCCAATAGAGAAAGCGTGCACAGCTTGCCCTAGTGGGGCAAAGCTAAGTATATCACTTATTAGCAGTGTCTTAGTATACTTAACGTAGAACCCAATTCCATGTCAATTATGAACATGCTAAGTAAGAAGTTGCTTAGTACTCAGCATGCGTCTAATTAACGTGGAGTTAACTTGTATTGTAATTAGGCTTTATTTAGCAAGGTATTTTATTCAAGGCCTAATTAGCATGATGATGAGAAAGACAGTCTTTCATTGTTTCTTTCTCTATTATCTGCCAATCTGCTCTGCACTTCTCTTTTGTTTTCTTCAGAAGACATGCAATGATATACGGCTACACAGCCCATCCGTGAAATATATTGGAACTATCTTCTTTATCTTTGTTTCTCGCAAGTAGTTTGCCGAGATCACAGTCCGTCATATGATGATGATAACAGATAGTGTATGTTCACCGATTTATTACATTGCAGGTGTGAATTGCAGCTTTGTTTTCAGGTCATGCGATACAAAACCTAAACACCACCACCTTTGTTTTATTTGATACCCTTGTGTGTGCACTGCAACGTTTCTAATTGGCTGTAACAACTAGCCTGCCCATCCATTCTCGCGAAGGTAAAGACTTAATTTTTCGCAAAAAAAAATGGTTGAAGCACGGCCAATACGAAAAGCAAGGAGCTCACTCTAAAAGTGGTGCCTAGTTAAAATGCAAACTTGTCGAGGTGGTTCGTAGCAGGGCAGATGATACGACTTGTTGAACTAGTTGGTCAATGCTGCTTCCTGCCGTTTTGCTACTTTAACCTTTCAAATTCCCAGCCACCTGCATTCGAAACGCACACCTGAGGTGAATCCTTCCCTAATTAGCGGCCATATTAGGTATCGCAATGAAAGACTTAAGCAAGACCATGCACGCACAATTTCACTCAATAATGCAGCCCGTCAAAAAGTGTCACGGGACCCCACATGAATGGAAGGAAAAGCAATGTCATCCTCAGCAACGAATATGGTCCAGACGTGAATGAGCGCACGTTAGAGCGCAACTAGAATTTTACCTTAGTCTAGAAACCATGACCTCTTGTATGGGAGACTTTGGTGTCACGGGCACGTACAATATGAACCATTTAGTTTGACTCCTTTGAAGTGGCATCGGTGTGTTAATTAGGTTCATTTTGATGAAAAGTTTTTGTATCCGTCCATCAATTTCTAAAAGAACCATTTTTTTTCGTAGCGAAGCCCTGTAGGCGACGTGTACTCACTTGGAATGACGACACAGATGTTTATACATCTTACTAGATTGCATTTAAATATTCAGTTAGCACTACTTGACGCCTGGACAGGGATATCTCGGGACGTTCAGCGTAGAAGAAAAAAAAAACGCGAATTGCAAACAGTTCTTTGCTTCAGCATTTAGAAAGAGGAGCATGAAGGTGTCTCGAAATTGAAGGCTTGGAAACTTTTATGGTTTAATTTTTGAAAAGGTCTCAATTTGTTTGCTGTTAGGCCAAACATTCAGGGTAATTTCGTGAAACGTTCAAGGACAATAAATTTGGACTTCATATCCAGTACGCAAATGCTTTTCCAATTTTCTCTTTAGCAGCTGCTATTCTAGATCATTCTTTTAGTCATCGTCTGCAATGTTTGTGTTGTTTTTCATTCACATGAAGTCATCTAGTCCCCAATATTTCTGTACATTTGGCATGACATTTTTTTTTGCTTTCACTTTAAGTATACCTTTTGGTGGACAAAGTTGGAATGTACAATTTTTGTACCTGCTTCGGAATTTCGTCGTTCTCGAAGAACACGAATGCTGTTGACCACCCGGCAAGTACGTCAGACTGCCATTTTGTCATCATCCTCGAGGTCACAATTGTTCATAAGTTTGTACTTATCTGTTGTCAGCGAGCAATCCAAATGTCCCAAGTTTTGCCAAGATAAAATATATATGTTGCAAAAGAGCTTTCTGTTTTCTGTACTTTGCGGACTGCTCTGCGTTGCTATGTGTACATAAAAATAAAGAGAACGTCTAAGTAAAACAAACAAACTGTTGTGTTGGTGTACTTTCTTTTTCTTTCAGCTCAAAAGTGAATGTTTGCACGTGAGCTACGTCTTTTTCCAGGAGGCGGTACGCGAAATGGAAGTCGTACAGTTCTTATCTCACTTTAGCAGAACATTCTTTGATAAGCTGTTTTCCTGATTACAAGATCAACCTGAAATGGAACGTAATCAAGAGAGCAAGTTACGTCGGTCCTGGTGAGGCAGGCTATTAAGTGGCGAAAAAAAAAAGATGCTTGAGTGAATCGCCAATTCAGTTCTCAATCTCAACCTCTGGGCCAATTCCTCGGGCTACAAAAAATCGTTTTCTGCTTCGCAACACTCGGAAGCTTAAGCGCCGACGTCAAGTGCTCAAGAATTGCTTATAGGTGACCCATTTCGTATGCTTTGGTGTGAGACAGCCGGCTAAAACTATACCCTACTCTGAAAAATAACGAATTCGCCAGCGGGTGTTAGAATACTAGAATACTCAAACGGACACCCTAAAAAACAGAAAACGTCTTTCTCGTATTAGTACATTACCTTTCAAGTTACGCACGAAATGTACAACTTTTGTTAATCGAAAAAGTTGGGTAAAGCGGCAAAGTGCTCAAAAAATGCACGTGGTGGCATCACCTTCAGGTTCTCGCAGCAACTTGCTGTGACAAATGAATACTGAAGAGTGTCTACGCTGGAGACTGCTCAATTTTTATCGGAAATAACGAAACGTATTTTGCCGTGAGGGTTCAGAAATCGAACTGGACAAGTTTCATGAAATTTCTTTAAGCTATGTTGCCAATAATAAGGTCAAAGCAAAAATAGAAAATTCACAATTCGTTACATTGCGCTGGCATTCAGATGATGAAGTTTCCGTGCAAAACTAAAGAACTGATTGTTGGCCTCCACTTGCTTTTTCGATATTATACAGTTATCTAGTTGAAATAAATAACTAATGAGTTCTTGAAGGAAATTTTGTGAATTTTTATGGCTCGAGTACATCTCTTCGATATTTTCTAAGCCTAAGGAATGAATGTATAACGTATAACGTGCACAAAGACCACAGTTTTGGACGTTCTTGTCTGTGCGCTTTGTTGTGCTCATAGGTGCAGCGAAGGAAAATGATGCTTCACTGGGAGGTCGTGCTGCTGTGAGACCTAAATCAGAATGTTTGACAAGCACCATTTTTTTTCTTTATAAGAAACTAAATGAAAAACTATCAGAATCGGGCCACCTTATTTCGCATGATCTATGGTATATACCTAATATAACCTTACCTCTCGTGGGTTCACAGTGATAGATAGAAAGAAGGCAGTACGGTACTAAGTGACCTGCTCAGTTTTAAATAATATTGCTGCAACATTATTTCCCTATCAGAACTTAAACCGCCACTTTTCATCCTAATAATATGAGGTAGAGACAAAAAATAATTCTCAACGAGTAGTCTTGACTACAGGTAAGAGGTATTGAACATGAGTAAACTCGACTGTATTGGCTCCTTAATATCGTTTTAACGCACTCTTCCGGCTCTTCTCTTTTTCTTTTCCTCCTCCTTCTCCTTTAACGTGAAGTTACCTTTTAATAAATGCATTACCCGCCTGAATTATTAGATGAAAGGGCATGTGGTTGTACAGGTACCTTTTTAGATTTCTTTGTGTTAAGCTATCGCTGTCGTTCGCACTATGTTGCTCAACAAAAGCGACACAACATTATAAAAGAAACAACACAACCTGAATACTTCAGGAACGAAAAAAACGCGGAATTTTTTCATGTTCATACCAAAACAAACGTTATATTGAGCCTATCCATGCTGTTCAATGTCGTGCCGTCGCAGACCCGGTTACATCCGGCCTTTCGCGCACATATTTCTTTATTAAACCTCGGTGTTTCATGGCCGGTTTGTTTTATCGCGACAAAGCTCTCCGAACGGTTGTCATATCAAAGCTTTCATAAACTCACATTGAGGAAGCAGCAATGACAGAATCAATAATTGGGATGACAAGATCAAACGAAAGAAAGAAAATATCGATAACAGCGCAAATTTGACGTTACCATAGATGTCGACTCGGTGCCTAGGCCTCCTCTTTTGAAACGTCAATCAAGGCTATACCGACGCGGTTTCCTCCTATTTATTTATTTTTCCTTTTTGTTCATATCTCCGCACATATTTTGTTGTTTTTAGTGAAGTCTATTGTGTTCGTGACAGGGCTTGCCGATGCGCTGGGATACTTCTTATTCTTACAAAACTTTTTGTGTCTCAGTGCGATAACAGGCTGTCGAACGAATCCCCGGATGTGGCTATGAATATTGCCCTGCGGTATGCCTTATACACGCCAAACGCGTTCAGAATATTCGCTCCTCCAATCTCTTCTCTTTTTCATAGTATGCATTGATCGTATACGCACGACGGTGTTATGTTTTTTTGATAGCTTTCATCCCGACGTGTCTGAGCGGTTGAATAACAATGGCGTCGTTCGAGGTTGCGTGCACCTATAGCAACGTCCAAAAATCGAAGCAAGGAAAAAACAACAAAAAAGAAAGAAGACATAAAAAGAAAACAAATACGCGTACGGAAGAGAAAAAAATGTCTTTTTGGGGAAGTTTAGAAGACGTTTTAATCATCCCCGCATCCCAATACAATGCGGGACGCTTCTGCCTTTTCGTAGCGTTTGAATATTTTACCTGACATCTCATCGCGAGTTCACAATTTAATTTTCTCATATATAAGGCACTGCACTTCCTATTTTTTTTACTCACCTCACTGTGAAGCTATAGAATGCCTGGTTTTCATGTTTACTTGATAAGGTCTGCGTATCTACAGCCTTATCATTCCATCGAGTAGTAGCCGCTTTGTAAATTGCACGCACACCTGCATGACACACAACACAAAAACTTCCTGTCCGTGTTTGTCACGCTCTATATAACTGAATAGAGCAAGTCAATTAATCTTTTCTTGCGTCTACCGCTTCAACACAAAGGTCAGTGAGCTACGTTGTCACTGTTACAATAATTCTAAGCGAAGCGTTAACGATTATTATAATTAGTTTCCATTACCTACCATGCTACTTGTTTACGCTAGACTTACTACAATGAGTAAAGGTCTGACTACAATATTGAGTAGATGGCAGCCAGTATTTAACCCAAAGCAATGGGACGATGTTTGTAACTTTATAGATGGCTGGACATGTGACAGTCAATCTCAGAACCTCTCCAAGGACGTTCTTGACGTCACCGATATCGACTCCTCCAAGGGTCAGCGCCAGAGACGTATCCTACACAGCACACTGAGCCCAGACGTTATAATCAAGACGTTCGAAAGCACTTCAAAGAGCCACTGATTTCAAGAAATAATGATCCTACAGAGTACTGGAGAAAGAACGTCGCCGCACTTTATCGGGGTATCGCTAAAAAGGTTTTGCGGTAAATTCCCATCTCTGCTACCGAGACACCCAAGGAGTGCATGATTTCAATGGCAGGAACATCAGGGCGAGAGAGCCCGAAACATGTTTATGTAGAACATCTTGTGTTTATGTATGAGAATTGATAGTCTTTCGGTTGAAGATATTCCCGGCGTTATGTACTGGAGGACACAAGCAGATTTCATTTCGAAGTTGATATTTTTGGCCACTATTCAGCACTAAGAGAATAGAATTTCATTCAAGAATAAAATTCACTATTCGCACACGCTTATAAATAAGAGGTATTTAAGAGAATGCAGTGTGTATACAGGATAACCACTGGTCGTTAAGGGTAACTGACTGGATTTTAAGGAAGGAGGAGGAAGAAAGTTTAAGCGGTAAGACAGGTTGATTTGTGGGGTTTAACGTCCCAAAACCACTATATGATTATGAGAGACGCCGTAGTGGAGGGCTCCGGAAATTTTGACCACCTGGGGTTCTTTAACGTGCGCCCAAATCTGAGCACACGGGCCTACAACATTTCCGCCTCCATCGGAAATGCAGCCGCCGCAGCCGGGAATCGAACCCGCGACCTGCGGGTCAGCAGCCGACGGTAAGACAGGGAGGTTAGCCAGTTCTTAGACCGGCTGGCTACCCTGTGCTGGGGAAAGGGGTGAGGGGAATGAAAGATGTTAAAAAGAAATGTTGCGAAGAGAAAGAGAAATTACAAAAAAAAACTGGATTTTAAGAGAAGGCAAGCGGGCTATAGGGAGACCGAAAGTTAGGCGGGAAGATGAGCTTAGAAAGTTTGCGGGTATAAATTGGCAGCAGCAAGCACACGACAGGGTTATTTGGTGGAACATGGGAGAGGCCTTTTTCCTGCCGTGGACGTAGTCAGGCTGATGATGACGATTATGATGATAATATTGACGATGGTGATAAATAAGAGGAAATGATGATCGTGGTGATGCTCAAAATGGTGACGATGATGACCTTTCATGCCGAAAGTAATAATCGGTATCAAGCTTCGTTGCCCGTAGGATTTCATAACATGGAACTGAATCTTTCCTTCTTTTTGTTTTGCAATGGCTTGTACATCAGCTTAAGATATCCGTCCTCCCTTCCAATCCAAGCTTACTGAGGCCATGGTGGCGGAATGGTTACAATATTCGGTGGCTGATTTGAGACAAGGGGTTTGATTCTGGATGCAGTGGTTGTATTTTGATGAATGTAAAGGGCTAGAGGCCCATGTGCTGTGCAGTTCTAGAGAACATTCAAGAGCAACACATGTTAGAAACTTCCAGAGCCCTTCACTCTATTATGCGCCTCATAACTTGAGTCGCTCTCAGACGTCAAACACCACAAACAAACCAACAATATCTCAATACGCATTTCGTTCAAAAGAGTATGTTGTCTTGTTGTCAGGCATTCAATTGCCCAAGACAATCCAGTTAGCACAGCCAGAGGAAATACAGTTGATTGCGAGTACTTTGACTTTCTGTAGCGTCGACAATAATTATAGCTTGTCTATACGTTATCAAACGTCATAAAAAGAAGGCCCTGTGAGCTAGCAGTTGATGATTATACAGAAATTGTACGATGATACGGACTCGTACGTAGCGGCCAAGGTCTTGTTCACCGTATCAGTCTGTTCCTGCACTATCAAATGGATAGTATCTCACAGTCACTGAGGCTTACGTTTGAATGAAGTGTGATCCAACGGGCCTTTCGCTTATAATAGGAAGTGGGGAAAAGTGAGCGGGACATTCATATTGCCTCTATTTATTTGGGTAAATATATGTGAGCGCCACGATGAAGAAGATGAAAGACAGCGTTCAGGGTGCCCTGATTGTAGCCCTACAGCAGAGAAATCTACATCCACCATAAAAACGACGAAACAAAGAAAAACAAATGAGAGCACAATCGGGTTTGCATAAGTTTTGGCAATAAACTCTGTTCGGTGGCGTCAAGACTTTTGATGAAATAACCGAGCCATTCGTGCATAACGCCAACGCCAAATAATTTAGTTCACCGTCTTCTTACTGACGTGATATGGATTGGCTGATTGCTGCTATGTGGAGCACAGGCTATGACCTAAACCGACTGGTGGTCAAGAAATATCTCTTAATGGACATTTGTCGTCTGTAGAAGCTCTCGAATAAATGAGTAGCAAGTGTTAAATCAATGGCAAATCTGCTTGTTCTTTTTGCTTTATCTTATCTAGATAAAATGACATCACGTCGAAAAAGCGTAATCTACATGTGTGCTATCATTCATGAGACAAGCGGACGAGGCTGTCCTCCACAATCTGTCAGCGTAGACGGCCTAAACATATCTAGGCCAGGACTGAAACAAGACCTACGTGGGCTAAGTAAAGCAACACTACCACAGCTTGTTTTTTATGTATCTTCTCTTTAGTGTACACGTCTCGGTAAGTCTCGAATCGAATCGTTTTGAGCCGGACGTTTGGATACAGAATAACTCGTCGAGCTGAAGACATATCTTCAGACGTTACGCATACTCTTGGTCTGAAAATCAATATCTCAAGTGCGAGCGCTAATGGAATTTCACTTCCGAATGCCCAAGAAAGCCTGATGTTATTCCTCGAATCTAGATCACTCCTGGTAATGGGTTTCCACGGTGAAGTGTTATCAACCCGTCCGAAAAGAGATGGATAATGATGGTCGTCCTTAAGAGAGGACAGATACTATACACTATAGGCACTCGTGGTAATGATTCGCGAACACTTTGCGCAACTCTTCTGACTTCTTGATTTTGTATCAACAACGCAGATATAATACATCAAGACTGTTGGACCTTCAGTTGAATTAGAAACATTATAAAGTGAAAACAGGGGCTATTACTATGAAAAGTGACATTCTCCCATATGCATTCCGCAAAGGCGACTAGAAAGCAAACGCATTGTTGTTTTTCTCCTTTTTACTCAATTGTAACGGTGGATATAAGGTGTTTTCAAGCAAAGGACGTGATTTGGATGAATGCATCGAGAGCGCTTTTTGCTCTTCCTATTGGCTAAGTAGCCATAGCTGACGCTTGCACATGCTGCAACCGGTTTGTAGAACAGATTATACAATGTGAGGGTAGCAGTTTATAACTAAATTATGTGGTTAAAGGGGTACTTATGTGATTTTTTCAATATTTTTGGGTTGTTGCTATACATAAAAAGAATGGCGTCAAGTACCCCTTAAAAATGATATCGCGCCAGAGAATTCATTGAATACATGTTCGATATTGATGCAGGTCACTTTTAGGTTTCGACATCGACGGGGCCGCTTTGCAGTGACGCGTAAGCTAAGTGTAACGTCACGTGAGACAGCCGTTTGCGTCATTCTATAGCAAGAGCTCTGTCATTCGCACGTTGTGCACGTAAACAACGAAGAACGAATTGTCTTCCGGTGAATGTACGACAGTGATTTCTGCTATTCAAGTTGCGTGCAGGGCGCAGAGTTGTTAAACCCAGTGAACCAGCTTTGTTGACTCGTTGCGGTAATGTTCATTGCGATTGGGCTGGTTTGCAGATGCTGTGTGAAGAGCACTAATATCCAAGCAAAATGTTCTATAGGTTTTCTATACTGCTCCGGTGTAGGGGCGGGGCGTCGACACTGCATACCAAGGAAACTATAGAAATGCTCCTTTAACGATGCCTCGAAACTTCGTCACTAGTTTAACGCATTCTTTAGACAACTCACAAAAGAGATAGTGTGACCTTCAGGACCACTGGTCTGGAACCTTCACTGAGTCGAACGGTATTAAGTTTCTTCCTCAACGTAGCCTCTTCCACATATTTTTGGGTGTAGGAAAGGGTATCCACGTGATATCCATGTGAGATCCACGTGAGATCGTTTCAATAATCACGATCGTTTCACGAACGTGAGATCGTTTCAACGATCTCACGATATCCACGTGAGATCGTTTCAATAAGAGTAGATCGTATTCCTCTACGAGACGCGTGCCATGGTCAACGGTGAAGGTTTCGCTGCTCGGCGGTGCAACGCGCGTCACGCATCGTTAGTGAGGGTGTGGAGACCGTTGGCTCGATGAGCACTGCTTGCGCACAACAAACAAGGCTTAATATCCCGCATCACCAATTTCTCTCCATGCCGCGTTGGACCGTTTCCGGTGCGCGGGTGGCGGGAAGACCACTGTGTCTAGGAAACTTGTATGCGGAATAGCTATAGCCTATACGCTCAATGTAGCCAGTTCTTTTAACGCTGCTTGCGCAGGGTGTCCATGGTATTGCAAAACGCAAAAATAAATAAAGTCACAGGGGTGTGTCTGCTTTCGGTGGCAAATGATGCCGAACTAATGTTCATACGTCGAGACCCCACTGGCGAGGTGATGCCAGGGAGTAAGAACAAACGATCATCCCTCGAATGAATCTGCGAAGCTGGGGTTCTATTACAACTTTTTTTCCGGGATGTCGATGAAACGATTTCATCGAAGAGCATAAATCTGAGCAGCCTTCGATAGTGTCTAATTTTAATTGACACCCATTATTTTCGAGCGCAGCCCTAGAAGCAACCGTTCCTGCGTTGAGCAGCGTCGCCGTTGGCGTTGTCGTCGTTACCCGTAAAGCGAACGAGGACGAAAGAGAGCGAAGGCGGAGCTGGGGGATATCGCGAGCCACTGCAGCCTCTCTCCTCGCTGTCTTCCTCCGTCACGCTCACTGGCTCTTTCGTCGAAGCTGTTGCGCATGCAGGGCTGGCACATGCCCTGCTGCGGCTGGCTTCGCTTGTCGCAACGGGGCTGTCGGCGTTTCGCCTTGTTCGCGACGCCCGCAATGTACAGAGTGGCGTGCGAATAGCGCTCGCGTGCTGGCTTCTTCTGTGGCAATGTGTAACAAATGTTTCATTACTACAACAGAGGATAGCCAAAACTTGAAGCACAAGTGACCTATAGTCTCAACAAGAAGCTGACAACTGCGGATAGCCAGAACTTGAAGCACAAGCGACCTAGCCTCAACAGGAATATGACAACTGCAGATACTAGCCAAAACTTGAAGCACAGTTGACCTAGCCTCAACCACAAGCTGACAATTGCGGATAGCCAAAACTTCAAGCACAAGTGACCTAGCCTCAACAATAAGCTGACAACTGCGGATAGCCTAAACTTGAAGCACAGTTTACCTAGCCTCAACAATAAGCTGACAACTGCAGATAGCCTAAACTTGAAGCACAGTTTACCTAGCCTCAACAAGAACCTGACAACTGCGGATAGCCAAGACTTGAAGCACAGTTGACCTAGCGTCAACCACATGCTGACAATTGCGGATAGCCAAAACTTGAAGCACAGTTATTCTAGCTTTAACAAGAAGCTGCCGCTCAGAATTCGCATTAGGCACTATCGTAATTGTTGGCGCCCTTTCTTCACGTGGTCAGTTATTTGCGCTGCACATTACGTTTAAGTACAACAGCTCAATTTCTCACAATCGTACTATGCTTAATTAAAAATTCAAGCGCGAACACGTCACTAAAGAAACTGGGGAGTAGAACTTCGTTGCTCATGCTTTAGTTTAAATTCTAAATTTTTACGCGTACAGATGCATCACCTGCATGCTACATATTTTTTATTTATGTCATTATTATTATCAAATAACTGTCACGATCACAAATTTCCTGTGATAAGTACAGTGCCCTATGTTTCTAACGACATTTACCTACGATTATACAGGTATCACGGATGAATACGAGAGTCATCTCTGTAACTTTACGTTTCGTTTTTTTTAATTACCAAAGAGGTGATAGCGGTTGGTCTATTTTATTTTTTATTTTGAAACTTTGAACTATACGTACACAAGCCAAGTCATGTATAGATAAGAAAACCCCCAAAAGCAGCGGCATGTTAATACTTATGCCTCCATCATATATAATCTACGGAGAGTGGGAAGGGACAGTGGTTTATCTCCTCTGCCCCCCCCCCCCCTCGCCCGGTAAAACTGCCGAACTTTAAATAAAATCTATTCATTCATTCATTTCGTATCTACAATTCTCCTCGCGCAAAATTTGTACACGAGTACACATGGAGTGACAGTTGTGAGGAACAAAACACTTGCGACACGTAACACTCCCTGTATGTATACATCTATATATAACGCAAACTTCACCCGGATTGGTGAGACTACATAACTCTAGAGTGAATGTAGGAAGGCGCGGATGTACGATGGCGTAGAACCGACAGGGGAGGTTGTAGTACCTTAATTCTCGCGTACATATGTTTCTATCCCTCCCTTCACACGCTCTTCCTTTCTTTCTTTCTTTCTTTCTTTCTTTCTTTCTTTCTTTCTTTCTTTCTCCCTTTCTTTAGTCTGTTTCACTCCCTTTCCCTTTATCATTTGCATTGAAGCTCTTCAAAGCGATCCGTACAATACACACCATATATTCGTACAGGGGTCACACAAGTTTGTGCGCCCGCAACAGCTTGCACGGCGCTTGCACTGTATGCGTCAGTTCATATAAAAACTTCGAACAACTCACTAAAAACACAAGACGAAAATAATAAAAAAAAGCACACAGGGATATTTTCCTGCGTCGTTTCCATTGTGAGGTGTTTATCATTTTTAGCTATGTATACCACCGCCCTGCTGAAGCTTTCGTTTTAGTGGGCACATACGACACGAAACTGTGCGCATACTGTCTGCACTGAACACGCCGCGTTACACGACAGATTTCAGCAACTCATTGCGTATTCATGATTTTACGCGACAACGCTGCCGATAGGGGGCATGGTTAAGAACCGGGGAGTGGGCTTGGGTGTTTTTCAAAGGCGTCCAACCGACGAAACGGATCGGCCGGTCGACCAACGCGAACTTGTTCAACACCACTCGCGCTATGCACCCCGCGCACCACGTGGATAGCTTAGAATCGGGACCTTCAAAGAGAAAAAAAAAGAGACAAGAAACTGTCGGACCCAAAAAGAAGAAGCGGGTAGACAGGGAGGGAGGTGACAAGGCGGTCCGAATTCAACGCTGGGTGCTGCCGCATTGACCGAAGCAACTGGAGCGATGCATGTACGTGGTTCAGACTTCACTGCCTTGCGCGTGGTTCGCGAGTAATTTATGCAGCCTCTGTTCGGTTACCGGCTTCCATTCATGTAACTGGCAGCGGCCGCATCACAGCGTTTCTGTATGCTTACTTTTGTTTGTTCTTGTTTTTAAGCCCCAGCGTTGAGTGCTTGTTCCACTCTTCCAGTCTCTTACCTTCAGGCTGCCAAATTGTGTGAAGATACAGATCGTTACATGCACGTGACACGAACCCGGCAATTATAACTAATTACCGCTTATAAACGGCCCCATGTCCGCCTTGGCAGTACTTTGCTTATGATGCTCGACTGTTCGCTCATAGGTCACTGGTTCGATATCGGCCGGGGTGGTCACATTTCGATTCAGGCTAAAGGCTAGAGGATATGGTATTATAATCTGCAGTGTTATTACGCGTTAAAGAACGCCTAATGGTAAAAACTCTTGGAACCCTGTATGGTGGACGGCAAGCCTGAATGATCATATCGTCGTGTCGGCCTCGTAAAACCTCAGATATCATTATTCCTGTAGCTCTGCACATTGTACGAAGTAACGATCAAGGTATCTCCCCTTTCTTTTTTGCTCAAGAGAGAGAGGAGGGAGAAAGGGGAAGGAGAAGATTGTTGATTTGCCAGCGAAATTTACTCGAAGAATGCACGTTATATTTAAGCAAAGATGACAGGCTGTTCACACAACCGAATGCATGTGCACGGGCTATCCGCCGCAACTGTTTGATGTACTTCAGAAGTTTGCCTATAGCAACGCATACCTGCCCTAATGCCCAATTCGTTGTGTGCCTGAGTGCGTGGGGACTCACTCGCTGGATTTCGTGCCGAACCGGTTGTGCCCTCGCGATCTCAGACGACAGCGCAGCTCTGGCCGACTGGCTCGCCATACGCCATCTCCTGCCGCCGACATGAGCTTTCGCCGAGTGGTGCCCCGTCCTCGGACTCCTGCGAACGTGTCCATCTTTCCTATCTTCTCCTTATTTCCGTATGTGGTCTCCCTGTTCCTACGCCTCTCTCTATTTCTGTACTTTTTCTTCCTCCCTATTCATTTAATTCCTCCTTATTACCATTTCTCGTGAGCAACTGTTGAGGTGTCCTCCCCCAGAGAGACGGTTACGGGGCTCACTTTTATCTTCTTTTCACTCATTTAAAATCACTCCCTGCGTGCGTGCGTTTGTGTTTGCGTCTGTGTGTCAAGAATCGAAGAAGACATGCGCAGCGTCTTTGTATTTCAAGACGGTACTTATAGCGCGAGAACAAAACGATGACACAGAGACAAGAAGGACACGAAAGACTCTGTGTCGTCTCTGTGTCGTCGTTTTGTTCTCGCGCTATAACTATCGCCATGCCATACCAAATAGCCCAAGCTGCCAGACTTCTAAGTTTGTCTTTCGATTGAGCTTCGATCATCTTATTTTTTGTGTGTAATTACGATTCGAGTAGACGTTCAAGTTGCGAATAGTCTTTCCATCAGGTGCTGCTGCACCGTGCATTAGACGAAGCCACGGTGGCTTCAAACACAACGGCAAGTTCCGGACGAAAGGAACGCCGCGATTCGGGACCATTCACGCAAATTAGGGCGTCACCCTCAAACGAACGACGCGCGTTCGCGTCATTTTCGGGCACGCGCCGACAGCGCTGCCGTCCGAGCCCATTCACGAAGAATGGATGTCGAGCGCCCGCTACAGCAGCGCCACCCCGCGTCTGAACTACCGAAACAACGGATGCTCGCTTATACGAAGGGCGGTGCGGGGCGTGTCGACTCAATCTGCACCGAGTGACGGGGGTTACGCTTTCTCTCAGCGAGGCTTACGTGCATTACCACCCGCTTCTGCGCATACGTTATTTCCCCATCCTCCCTTGTGCCCCCTTGCGGTCGCAACAACACTCTATTAGTGCAGTGTGTGTATAGCATAAGGCCGGGAGCTCGGAGCGCAGCTGAACGTTAAACGACGCCATCTGCCGACGCGCACGCCATATTTTTTCGGCGTGCCTCGTTTGGTGGGGTAACTGCGCCACCATTTGTTCCATTGAACCTGCTGTCTGTGCCTGATGTATGAAGATGTCCGAATGTGAAGGTGGTGACCATGGGCTTGTACACCAATAAACGAAACAGAAGTTGTGATACGAAAAGACGTCTTTCATCATTTACAGTATCGTATGGTCATTACACCTAATTCTATTTCCGGGTAATAAGTTGAACATACGAGTTCAAAACAAGTTTGAAATTCAAGCTAACGTTTCGATCATGTTCTTGCGCCTGCATTCTGTAAGAGTGGTTACACCGCAGTGGAACGGCAATTGAAAAATGAAGCAGTAACGAATTTTTTTAGTGCTTATAGGTAACTTTTCAACGTCTTTTTCATACCATCAGAGTTGAATAACAACTGGTGACGAAGGAGTGCCTTGAAAACTACAATGCATTGTCAGCAATCCAAATCACTGTTCCCACGTGCTGTTAGATATTCGGACTACACGTTTTTCATAGCAGTATGCGTATTTCACATGACGCTGCCCTTGAACATTGTCGGTGGAACAAGATGCCTTAAAACCGTACTAAAATATAAAGAGTTATTCCAGACAATACTGATCGATACATTTTACGCAACCGTCACGTCGTTATACGTAGTGGTAATGGGATAACCACATAATGCATATTGATAATAAGGTACCTTTATGAGTAAAGTAGCCCTCCACGGTGGTCTAGTGGCTAAGGTACTCGGCTGCTGACCCGCAGGTCGCGGGATCGAATCCCGGCTGTGACGGCTGCATTTCCGATGGAGGCGGAAATGTCGTAGGCCCGTGTGCTCAGATTTGGGTGCACGTTAAAGAATCCCAGGTGGTAGAAATTTGCGGAGCCCTCCCCTACGGTGTCTCTCATATTCATATGGTGGTTTCGGGACGTTAAACCCCACATATCGATCAATCATGAGTAAAGTAAGGTTTTATAACCACTACTCAATAAACCTCAGTTCCTTCTCGTCAAACTTACTGCACTCAGACAAGGAAGCAAATCAAATAGGCTGAGCTGAAAACAAGCGCCGCCTCGAGTTATTGCCTTTTCTGCACGCGAAAGCTTCGACGTCCATCTATCTTCCGCATTCAATTACACGCCTCGAGTCAGACAGTACACTTTTCAACGCATCAATTGGAAGCCTCGCCAGCAACGTCTTCACACTTTCTTATTGCGCAAGCCCGTCCACTTTCGCTATATCTCCTATACACCCAAACGCCCCGAGGGAGAATTCCTGCTTTCTGGCCTTCATTTGGACACTCAAATGCGAGAACAGTTCACACCATTATAAAGGGTGCGAGAGAGAGGACGTGAAAGAGGAACAGAAAGAGATGAGAAACAATTCACAGAAGCCAGTTCAAAGCCACCCAGAGCTTCCAGAATTTAATTCGGCCTCATCCGGCAGACTCCCGGCCCTATACGGCCATATCTCGACTGTGTTTGTTCGTTTGTGCGAAATGCCCACAGAGATGTGATGTGCACACTGGAATCCTCATTTTGAACTGGGACTACCTGCTGACACTATATTAAGTCGCATCAAACAGATATGCGTTAGCATTCTTTTATTTTTGAGCATTTCTAACACAGTAGCTTATCGTCCCTTTGTAGAGGGCGATATTTCGTGATCCTACAAACCCATTTCTTCTCCCGTATGACCGTTGTTCTCGCCCCCTCTCTAGCTCTTTCCCCCTTTACCCACGTGCTTTTCAGCCAGATTTATGTCGTTTTCCCCGCCGAAATCTACTTTCTCCCCGAATCTCTAGCGAACAGTACGCCGTCCATTGTTCCTTTATAGACGTCATTTCGGCTTCGCTACCGAGGCATTCTCCCAATCCACCCTCCGGCGTCCAGCGCTTCTCCGCGAGGCTTTTGATGTCGTGCCCCCTGCTGGCCACTTTCGAAGGCCCCTGTTGCGCTCTCCGAGCGCGATTCTCAGAGCAGTCTCACCCCAGCAGATTGAGTCGATTCCAATTGGAAGGCGAAAAGACAAACGGCTTGGCGTTTCCTCAATCGCTGTCTGGAGGATTGTAATCCGTCGCGAATGAAGCGCCGCCGCTTGCTTTGGCGACGGCTATAAATCAACGTTAACCGTGCCACGAGTCTCGTTTCTTCGTAAGCTCCGCATAGTATTCTCTGCTGTTCTGTCGCAGAAGAGTGACTTGTTGGGTGAGTTGCTTCATTCTTAACGTGGCTTTCGGCGGGAAATAAACACGAACGCTTGTCCGTCTCTCGTGCTTATTTCACGCCAAAATCTACGTTTTGTTCTGTCGAATAGAGAATGAGTCTATGCGGGCAATCTAGCCCTAGTTTTTTTTTTCTCTAATAGAAGTAGTGTTCTTCGCACTGGTTGGCGAAAAACCCTTCTGGTTGCAAGATTGTTGTTGTGGGTTAGTTGTGCCTCCGAAATGTGCTGCCACTCGCAATATTATTTTGCCAAAGCTTGACGACCATGCTGTGGGAGTGCCCGGCACAGCACAGACACACTAACGCCACGACCCTTTCGTCGAAGCTCCATGAGGCTCTGCGGAGCCCCGCTCTTTACGACCAAACCTGGGCGACCCAGCACGCCCATGAGGCGGCGTCGAGGGAAGCCCTTGACGTCCCCTCATGAGAGGCCTAGACCCGGGCACCTAAATCTGCTGGTTTCTTATAATAAAGTTTATTCCTCCTCCTCCTTGACGTACATGATGTAGTGTCAGCGTTTCTGGCACATGAACAGACTTCCAGCGTTTGTCGAGCACAAATGTGCCTTGCCACCTCGTGAGAAATTCTTTACCGTCAGTTCTTCCAAGTGCCGCCGACGCAATATTCATTCCTCTCAATGAAACTGGTGGATTTCTTGACGCAGTACATTGACACGATATTCTGAAGGCGAGACAATCTGTAAGACCGACTTGTGTGAACATAAACGCGCACAAACATCCACGCAATGTCATCGGAAAGAATGACCTATATGCCAATCTTCAAATTCATTTTGAATTGTTTGCCACGTAACTGCGCTTTGTAGGCTGCCCACATGAAGTGGGTTTGAGTGTAAGCAACCACAAACCGGTTGCGTCACGAGTTTGTGCTGGCTGCCACGCTCCTCGCGCGCGGTCATTACCATTGTTTCTAACGTGGGGCTCACGTGCAAGCGATACACGTCACGGGTACGTCACTGTTTTTCGTGCTCACGGATCTATAGCTGATTTTACCGAAGCTATAGGTGCCACCTCTGTCGGCCTTGTTTGAAAATTGAAGCGGTGTTTGGCTGCTATGAAACGGTCTATAAATAATTAACCGTCGAGCGTTGTAGCGAACGTGGGTTCCAGCAGGCGTAATTGGGGGAATAGTGCCTAGCTGCAACGAAATAAAACGCATGAGGTAATTTTGCGCTGGTAATCTTTCAGGGCTGTGCAGAAATGCACAATTGTACGTTTCAAGATTTTGGGCACTGGTGCTGCCAGAGCCTGACGCACCGAGTTCGTCCTGCCCCTCCCCCATCCCCCAGTTTTTTTTTTGTAACGGCACAAAGACCAATAAATGGCCATTTCAAATGGGTGCCCCCTCCCCTTCTTAAAGTAATAATGAACCAACTCTCTTCCGAAAGCCATTTCTGCCAACACTTTTGTTCTCGAGATCCAAAGAGCAGTGCACCTCTCGCGTGGTTTCAAAAAAAAAAAAAATGGGTCGTTAAAAGAATGGAACAAGTATCGGCAACAACCAAAGCCCTTTCCCGTTCCACGTCAAATATATCGTGTTCTCCCCACTCGTTTACCCAACACTCCACGGCGTAGTAGCAGCGTAAAAGAAGTCTCATCTCAGCGTCGTACCTTGAAAATGAGTGTGGTATTCGCACGTACTCAGCACTATCTATACGAGGCTCGCAACATAATTCATCGTCTCTAGTGTCATCTACATCATTTACAACGACTTGGGACACTGCTGCATTGCTGAGATAAATTCTCACTCTTTTTTATTTATTTATTGTCCTCAAGTAGGGCCTAAAACGTTTTTTCCCTTCTTTTTTGTGCATTTATTTTAACCACGAGCCTCTCATGCACTCACGATGCAACGATGCGATATTCTGGCAGAACTTTGTTGCTTACATTCCTGGTTTCTTTATTTATTGCTGCTCCTCTAGTACTTCGTGTCGAAGCAAGCAATCCAGCTTTTTCTCGCTCTTTTGTTTGCTTGCAGTGATGGTGTTACGTCTTACAGGCACCGTCCCACCGTCCGCTATGCGACACTCACCGGGTAAGGATAGTAAATCGTCCGCTCCACTACCGGTGGCGTCTCTGCTCTCTTCCTGTGCGACGCTCCATATTTCACGGCGCTCCTTTGGAGAGGCGGTAATTTCCTGGCGCCGCCAACTCGGCGGAGCGGCTGCGATCGAGAAGCACCTCTCGATGGGGCGATCAACGCGCGTAAAACGCCCGCTCGGTCCGTTTCAAAAGAGAACGTCGCGCCGTGAAATATGGTCTCCAAACGCCGTCCGTAAGAAGAAAACAAAATTTTCGGTGACGGTGTGCGATCGGGTATACTTCGTCTCGCTACAACCATGCAGTGTGATGAAGCGTAACGTTTTTTGCGAGAGGTCGACTAGATGTTTTTAGCATAAGATTAGGATTTCAAGAGCGGCCGTCTACAATTCGCAACGGCAGATAATACCACCCAGTAATCGTGCTAAATGCAATTTCAGAACAAATATTTGTACGTCATGCATTAGACAGAACAGATAGATGAGCTCTTGAGGCTGTGCGGAGAGCAGAAAATGTGCAGTCTCTTTCTGACACGATGTGGCCGACCGTGTTCTCTTCATGCTCTTCGTCACACGTGCAGAAATCTCAGGAAAGTAGGCATACGCAAAATTAAAGCTTGAACCTTATAGCTGCAGTACCTTTGTTACGCAGAACAGATGTCGGCTGATGAATCGTAGCTAACGGGCGCATAAGCCATATGTATTCACACTGAGTCGTCTGCTGTTTTGAACATATGCTGACAATATGGCGAAAAATGTATAAGCATGCAAAAATGCGTATAGGAGGAAGAAAGCATAAAATAAATAAAAAGTGACATTTATTCATGAATGCCATTTGGCAAACGCATTCTCGATTGAGATGAAAATGCTACAGAACCATGTACATACTTGCATTCAGGTGAATGTGTAAGAACCCCAAGTACTCGAAATTTTCTGGTCCCTCTTACATTGTGTCTCTCATAATTACAGCATTGTTTCGGTACATAAAACCCCAACAATTATTCATATGTGTTAATGGTATGTCATCATGCGGAAGGTCATTCTGTATTCACAGCAAACGTTTCTTTCACTGATCAGAACAGAGGACATGACTAAGAGCCTGAGCTAAAGGAAACACTGATACAGATAGAATTTACCTAGTATTCTTTCTAATGCTTGAGATAACAGCCGGAGTCATTGATCACTAATACAACTCGCTGACGCAAATGAAAGCACCACACTGCCTCCGCCATGGTATGCCTACAGTGTACATAACTTAACGTTGAACATCTGTCCGCAGCCTATATGACTTCGATCACATCAGGATGCGCGCTCATCATGAACGCGCGCTTCACTGTGCTGCACCGCATAATGCCGCGTTCTCGGCGGTGCAAGAACCACTGAGTGCCCAGGCGGTGCTATAGGCGCTATATCTAAATCACTTCTCGTCGCCGCTTGGAGCGCTCACGGCGTAGTTAGCGCTAGCGTCGCGGTGCAGGCTCCGCTTTCCTTCCGGTTGCCAGTTTTGAAGATGGCGACGAGTTATTTATGGCTGTATTCTGATATTGACCGTTATTTATCGCTCTCAGCAAGGGTGTCCCGTTCCTTCTTTTGTTATTGACTCCTGGCACACCACACGCATTTTGGGATTGGGTTCGGATGTGGAGTCTTGTCCCCGGTCATGTTGGAGACCTTGGCTAGAAGTGCTTTCTCCTTTCTTTCAAATTCTTTTTTTTAACGACATGCCTTATGACATCGGTCAGCTCTAGATGAATCTATCCTTCAATGAAATGCCCAAAAGTACTCTTCATCGCATCGTCATGGTAAGGCTAGTACTATGAAAAAAAGGAATCATTGCATTCCAAGTACAGTGAAACAGGGTCGTTCAAGGGGAGCAGCTGCCAGGCCATGGTATTCTAGGCTAGCCCCACCCCGGTGGCAACGCCCTTCCCACCGCCATCAAGCACTAAGATTAAGGCAAAGATAAGCACTCAACAGATATAGTAAAGTAAAGTAAAGTGTAAAGAAGACTTTGGTTACAAAAAAGTCCTGTGTAGTTTTAGCAGAAACGCTACGTCGCAGGAATCCAGTGAATATATCGCACTGAGTCCTATCCAACATAATAATGCAGAAATGCAGCCAAATGAAATAAAATCTGTGCTCTACCCTCCTCTGCGCAGTGCACACCGCAATATAAACAAAAACAATGGTTTCGTGAAACCATTGTGTTCAAGTGCTTTGATTGTTGATAGTAGAGATATTTAATACATACTGAAGTGCCAGACCATATCTCAAATTATGCCTTTTAGTTTTCTTCAAAAGGAAATCAGACTTCTATTTTCGCAAGTAAGAGCACATTATGAGCTGAAGTTCATTCATAGCACTGTGTAACCTCACTTGTCATAATGAATGACTCATCCACCCAAAATGTCCAAGTGGGTGCCAAAAGAAGGCGAAATTTCGTTTCTTTTGGTGTTGCTTACGTACCACTGTACATCTGAACTTCACCTTAATTTCATTTCCATACGAGTTACCGATGACAGGGGCTCAAGCAAAACGTCACAAAACGGTCTGCTTAGGTAGGTGTATCTTCTTTAGCAATACAAAGCAGAAACTGGATGATTATAAACCATTAACGTACAGTGAACCTTTATAAGAATTAATGCGTTAAATAAAAAAAACAATCTAATAACTTACAAAAGGATTTACAAAGCCAACTTATTTCATGCAAAGCTTCTGCGAAATTTTTCTGATTTTCAGTGCTCAAGTAAGCACTCAGTGGGACTCGACTCAACACGTGTTATACACGGCGTGTATTCACGCGCAGAGACCCGAGAGGTCAGCTCAGAACCAAACTGGTGCCAGCGCAATTCAGGAGACGACAGACAACTCCCGGGCCCCACGTGAGAGCGGCAAAGCACTGCATACGCAAGTGGCCACAACGCCTCGATGGAATCAGTGCCGTGGACTCTGTGCAAACAGTCTCTCTTCCCTTTTTTCCCGTCACGCGACTCTCTCTTCCTCTACATCTCGCTAAACACCCGCGTCCTCCCCACGACCTCGGCCATCGTTCTGAGCGCCGCCCAAGAGAAAAAAAGAAATACAGCGTGCAGAGCTAGCCGTGGCCAGATCGGTCGCACCCAAACGGTACCATCCGCCGCGCAGCCGTCGACATCGTAGCCGATTCCCTACGACACAGACACCCTCCCCTTTTTTCTCTCCTCCGCAGTGCCCCCGTCGCTAAACGCACAAAGTGGATTACTCGCCCGCAGACCGACGGGATCCGACGGCAGGAACGAATACAAAAAAAAACTAAGAACAAGCGATGCACATACGACAGCACGAGAAAGACGATATAAAACAAAAACACGAAATTGTGGAATAGGGAAGGCAATGGGATGGAAAGGAAAAGAGAAAAAAACAACACGGATCGGAGGCAGCGACAGTAGTAGCGCGAAGAGGAAATGGGGTTCCCCGGCAAAGCGAGTGAGCCGAACCACGCAGAGACGGCGCATATAAGCACTGAGCCAGCCCCAGTAATGCTATGGCGCTGCCGCACCCGTCGTTCCCCTGCCTTTGCCTAAATGATGGGTGATCAACGACTACCGCTCTCCTTCCCCCCGCCAACCCACATTCCTTCTTTCTTCCCGCAGCGAGATCCCTCTTTTCTCGAATCAACGCCGCTGCACTCCCGGTATTCATGCCATCCTTGCAGCCTTTCTCTCTCTTCTCCCTAGGAGCAGTTCTCTACTAGCGTTGCCGGTGACAATTGCTTTCGCTACTGTCTTCCCCATTTTCTCGTCTTTCGCTCCTTCGTTCTTGTTGCTTACTGTCGCGATACCCCACTTATTCTATTAAGTGCGAAGCATTCCTTAGCGAACTTCAGTGACTTTGAGCGTATCTATCTATCTATCTATCTATCTATCTATCTATCTATCTATCTATCTATCTATCTATCTATCTATCTATCTATCTATCTATCTATCTATCTATCTATCTATCTATCTATCTATCTATCTATCTATCTATCTATCTATCTATCTATCTATCTAGCCGATTACGTTTGTCTGCTCTTGTGTGCACCCCCTTAACTTGGCTTGAACCAAAATTAACATGGAACGGTAGGATGGTCTGAAGAATATGACGCGTTGGTCAAGATATGAATAATGTCACAATCCCGTCACGTACGTCGTCAAACACTTCACGCCAGACAGTGGAACAAACCCACGGGTGGGTATGTGCGGCTGGTATGCGTGTATATATATATGTGTGTTACACGTGTAGACATATAGCATTTACCCAGGAACGACGAAGTACCCGACAGTGGTAGCATCGAGCCGAGAAATGCAAAGAATAAATCTAAAGGTCCCAGCTTGAATCACACCCAAGCATTCTGCGCGGCAATGAAGCATTTTACGACAGAGCTACGCCGGCTTTCGGAATTACTTTTCGAATAGACGCTAATCTTCGTGAAAAGCCAATAAAGATTGCAGTGCTGCCTACTCAATTTTATAAACATTGCACATGTACTTGTTTGATACAGCCGTCACGTCGGGTTCACGTCCATTGTGGTTTGTTGTCATGCACTGAAGTCTATTTATGTAGCAGTGTCCAGTGCCAGCAACCTCGGAGAATCAGCGCTTCATATCAGCTTCTGTGTTGCTAATACGCGTGTTCCAGTTGGCATTGTTGCGCATGTGTAAACAACTGGTTATATAAACATCTGCAACTCTTTCACATAGGTCTGTGCGTGCAACAATTGTATATATATTTAGTGTGATTTTATGACGTCTCGCTGAATACAAAAATTGCGACTCGGTCACCTTCCCTCCGCAGGCTTCGCATAACGTCGATTCCCAGGTACGTGAGATCTGCCGAAATTTTTTTACCTTGGCCTGGTTGACGGAATTTCAGTATTAATGTATACCTTTTTTTTTCATAAACGCTATACTCCTCCAACGCACTAGACTTCGTTTCAAGGCTCCTTGCACTCCCGGAATCCATTCGAGGTCATACTTTCTCCTCATTCATCCTATTCCTTTTTTCCTTAATCGGGCAATAAAACAAAATAATAGTTGCAACGCTCCCTGTTCCGTCATCCTCGTTGTCGTAGTAGTAGTAATACTTATTGTCTTAGTAATTGTAATAGTACAACAGTATTAAAAGTAGTGTAGTGTAGTACTACTAGTAGTAGCCATCATGCGGGTCACGTTGATATGACTAATGGGGCGTGTGAATAACGAAATACATAAAACGAAATGAATCTCTTATGCTAATGGCGATAATAAATTTAAGCAATAATAGTGGTGAGGTTCGAAATGTGTAAGTGTGCGTATTTGAAGTCTATATAGCGGTGGATTTATGACATCTTGTTATCTCGTTAGCCAATTCCAATTACTGGAGAGAAAGAAGCAAGTTATCTCTAAAATAAATAAGACAGTAACCTGAAACCATTTTTGATGGTAACACGCTACAAGTAACCATGTTGCCGATGGTGTGTTAATTAATTTAGTAACTTAGTAACGTACTCATTACTATTTCAAAACTGGAATGGGTAACGTACTAAAACGATTTTTTCGGTAAGTTGAGGTGTGTTGTTAATCGTTAACTTTTTGAATTTTAATGATCTGAAGAATCTTACACAAATATATTTTGCCTCGTAGAATCTGCTTTCCCAGAGCTCGCCATGTGGTTGTTTCATCGCACCGGTAGAATGCTTTCGAACTGCCGAGCGTTGACAAATCGACCGTGAGTATAGCGTCTTCTGTTGCGCAAGGGAAAAAAAAAAGAGATGGGGAGCAAGCTGCCGAATTTTCCGCTAGTTCCTGCTACCTTGCCACGAGGTTGAACTGACGTTGACCGTGGATGACGGCAGAGGTGAAATTCCGTCCTATTAAACGACAAGAGGGAGCTTTACAGATTTTCTTGGTTTACGGACATGGCTATTCTGGTTTAGCGACCTGCCTGAGATACAGCTACAGTCACTGTTCCGCCGAGGGAGACCTCGAAATGTTTTCATTGAGTCACCTGTTGCATAGTTATGCATCCTTATATCCCGTTATATCACAATAGTTGATGTGATTTCTTGTCCGACATGAAACCCGTAGAGGGTCTTTTTGCGGAAAGGTTCCAACCACTGGCATGGCTCCATGGTAGAATGACTTATTGACATGCTTCTCGCATGCGTAGGGCGCCTGGATTAGAATCTCTTTCTGTTGTGGATATCTTTTCGCAATGTGCGCATTGAGATGGAGGCGCAATATTCGTGAAGGCCCATGTACATATAGCTTTAGGTTCACGTTATAACAGATCATCATCGTCATAATCATCGTCAGCCTAACCACACCCATTGCAGGACGCATTGCAGGGCAAAGACCTTTCCCATGTTCCGCCAATCAACCCAGTCTTCTGCCTTCTGCTGCCATGCTATACCTGCAAGCTCCTCGTTCTCACCTGCCCACCTAATTTACCGTGTCTTTCGCAGAAACACGAACGAAAGGACGGGAGCTCGCCTATCCTGAGATACATTATCGAAACTTCGTAAAGCCTAATTAACTTTCATTACTTACGGAATCTTCCACCTGGTGCCTTGTAAGATTTACATCGCGAAATTGAGGAGTAATCACCACCGTATTGCTGAAGAGTGGGCGCGGGCGAAATGCGGCGGCAGAGCGGGCGAGTCCTTGCCGTGACGTCATATTACCGCTGCAGCAGCGATGCCGGAGTGAAATGCCTACACGCAAGGTATTCTGGGCATCTGCAGGACTTCCACTTCCTCCTTGCTTCCATGCTTGCTCCGTCGGAGCCCACGGATTGTGTTCCAATTGTGGATTCAAAGGCTTTGCTCTACGACAGATTCGAGCGCTGGCTCGTGGTCCAACGGCTGCTCTCCGACTCTCCCGTTAGAATTCAACGTAGTAGAACATCGTAATCTTCATTTTGTTTGGAATACTTGCTAGTGCTTCTATCTATCTATCTATCTATCTATCTATCTATCTATCTATCTATCTATCTATCTATCTATCTATCTATCTATCTATCTATCCATCTATCTATCTATCTATCTATCTATCTATCTATCTATCTATCTATCTATCTATCTATCTATCTGTCTATCTGTCTGTCTGTCTGTCTGTCTGTCTGTCTGTCTGTCTGTCTGTCTATCTATCTATCTATCTATCTATCTATCTATCTATCTATCTATCTATCTATCTATCTATCTATCTATCTATCTATCTATCTATCTATCTATCTATCTATCTATCTATCTATCTATCTATCTATCTATCTATCTATCTATCTATCTATCTATCTATCTATCTATCTATCTATCTATCTATCTATCTATCTATCTATCTATCTATCTATCTATCTATCTATCTATCTATCTATCTATCTATCTATCTATCTATCTAGAAGAATGTCTTCCTTGCTCGAAAATAGACCATTTCCGGTCATATTTCGAACAGGAGGCTCGCAACCATTGATCTTCGCAGTTGCACTCAAGTCGAATAAATGTGTAAGGCTGGCAGGAAAGAGAGTGAGGGAGATGGGAGGAAGGGAGGAATGGGCCGAGAGAAACATGCAAGCGTGGTAAAGGAAGCAACGTATACACGTATACACGGCTCCCGACTCGACAGAGTATTTTCTGCCCGGGGCTCATGATACCACGCTGCCGCTTGCAGCGCCCTCACACGCCGACGCGAGGAGTTATCTTCCCTACCACAGCACATCCAGCCTCCACTACTGACTTTATTCGTAGTCCCTGCCAATCTCTCTAGCTATTCCCTCTTTTTTCCTATAGCACACGTCCCCACTCTCCATGGCTTCGAGACGAGCGCTCGTGCCGCAGTTTATGGATGACTCCGGCCGAACGTAATGAAAGTGGCCTCCCGCAGGGTTCAGGCCGTGGGTCTGCGGAATACTGAGGCTCGGAAACGACTGTTGCTACTTCTGCTGCCACGAAAGAGCCGCGGGAGATAGAGGAAAGGGTGGAAAGCAAGGGAACGTCTGTGGAAAGGGGAAGCAAGGAGACAGTTGCTATACTCCTATATGGCGTGGGAAGAGCGGTCGAGATCAGGGAAAGGACGAAAATATGGGGAAACGCGTGGTGAGGGGGTAGAGAAAGCAGGGGAAAGGAAGAGTAGTCAGATTCCCCCTAATTAGACCTAAAGCTTCCCTGACCTCCCGCGGTGCAGTATGCGGGGCGTTTGGTGAGCGCGGCCAGCACGCGATGAGCTAAGGGTAATGTTTTTCGGTCGTAATGTGTTCATTTTCGCGTGGTTTTCGGCGACTGGTTGACAGCTTCATTCGCACTCTCTTTGTGCGTTTGGAAAAAGTTGTTAACAATTCAGGGTACTTAATACTCTACTAAGGGAGAGCAAAAAGATGTTCCTGAAGCCGAGGTCCACCATTGCAACGTTGAAAGTGACTTTGACGCGGAAATGGGACCCGCCACTTATGTGAAATTCTAAAGCCTTCTTTGTAACGCAGCTTTAAGCTATTCACCCTTCAAATAATTCGGCGTATCCTTGGAGTCACAGAACGAGAAATAGCACAGACGCATGTCATTATATTCCTGGTATGGTGCTGTTATATACTGAGCACCAGGTTTGATTCATGGTAAAAGAATCTCCTCCCCCCCGGGGAAGGACTATAACGCAGTAGCACTCCTATTCTCGTACTGGACACGCCGTTGTGAAACATTGGACAATTAATTGTAAGCGCCCCTAGTGAAGTGTCAACGTGCCTGTGAAACTGGTGAGCCAAGAATAGTACCCTGACACGGACAAACTAAAAGCTAACCGACAAATCTATTAACATTATGCCTAATATTGAAGAGATGTGTCGTCATTGTTGTTTGCCAGCGATAGAAACAAATGCATATGTAGATTACCCTATGTACTTCAAAGTGAGTCGTAACTTTGGTGAACCTTTTATTATCGCAGCAAGCTAGTTAATCAGCTGGTATGTCTTTTTGTTTCTTCATTACTCAAATTAAAGCCGCCACCAAAGACTTCGCGACGGGACGCTACAATGCTGTACCGGTTGTAGGTCGGCGTTTCTTGTACCAATTCATTCAGTTATCGCATTGGTATGGCTGACTCCCCCCACTGTGACAATTGCCAATGTGTAGAAACTCTCGACCATGCCCTGTGCCATTGTCCAGAATTTGAAGAAGATCGTCGGACTCTTGTGCTTTAAGGAGGCTGGATGACCGACCCTTTACTCTGGAGAAGATCTTGGGACTGTGGCCTTCACGTATTTCAGCCCAGAAAGCCACACGAGTTCTTCTACAGTTCTCGAAGGCAACGTCACTGTGCGACCACTTGTGAAACCTCAACTGTGTGTTTGGTGTGTGAGTAATGTGCAATGTGTATCTCCTCATTTCTCTCTCTTTTCTCCCTGATTCCCCTCTCGCCCGTGTAGCGTAGCAAACTGGAGTTAGTCTAGTTAACCTTCCTACCTTTCTGAAATTTTTACCCTTTTCTCATTGATATCAATGAAAGAGAAAGTCATTTTTAAACTTTGTGCAGCAATGTCGTACACAGCAGTGATTGATACTAGAGTGCCTTGATCTCATGATACATGTCGACACAACGGTGAGTCCCCTTCGTTGCATAATGACACTGACACTACACAGACAACACTAGTAGCAAATACCGAGAACTAGTGATAGTGTTACGGCAATGGGTAAGCACTCGCAAAGCAAACCACATCGATTCATAAGAAGGAAGCACAGTAGAAACTGTCAAGGAACAGCGTGGAAGAAAAATGTTCACTAACTAGCTGAAATGCGCATAGTTGAACAGATCATAGGCACTTGAATGAACTAAAATTGTCGGTGATATATTATAAGCGTTCCTTATCGTTCATTGGAGACTGAAGATGTTTCGGTAAAGAAATTTTTAACACGAAAGTTTTATTGAAGCGTCCACCACGGCTCCGCTGACGTATTTCCGTCACGGATAAGACGTTGTAAAACATTTATCAACAATGTGCAAAGAAAAGAACGAGGAGGAGAACTTCTGGGCCGGGCGTCGAACTAGCGACCTCTCAATCCGCAGCGCGCGGCGCTAACCATAAGCCACACTGCGTACGGTGTGTAGAGCGTTGTCCTCCCCTCTATAATGTACTTGTCCCTCCCCTCAGCAATGTATTGTAGGTACATTGAGATTCTTTCAAATAAATAGATAAATAAATAAATAAATAAATAAATAAAAGGCAAAATATACACCATGATAAATTTGGTGTTCTTCAGATGTTCTACACAATGGCACGTTTTCGTGATAAGTAGTGAGATGGCACCAAGTGTACGCATTACAGGCCCGCTCTAAACGTCGTCGCCTCTCATGTTTCTGAGAGCGCCGCCTCCTCAGGGCATTGTCTCTCCTGCGCCGCGCAATTGTGCCAGTTGCTTGCGCTTGTCCTTTGCATACTTGTGCATCGGTTTCCTGCGTCTTTCTTTCCGTTATAAATGCAAGCTTCAAGTGTCGAGCTGTGACAGTTAGTGTACGCGCTCGTCCTGTGCTTGCCGATCTTCATATGACTTCAAAATTTGTTGCTGTGGCCCCTTGTCACTCACCGTTGTAGCGAAACGATGCACAACAAATGCTCAACTACATCGCTGATGAGACGTTTCACTTTCGTGTTATACCGATTCTCAAAAAGTGGAATCAGCGACAATTTTTTTAATAAACTACAAGAACAATCTCATTTATTATTGGTATCAGTCGTGGGCAAGAGCGGTAACTTGGTCGTTATGGTGCTCGGCTTCTGGTCAGAATAACGTGCGTTGAATCATAGCTGTCATGGTCATATTAAGATAGAAGCAACATGCATCTTAGAGACAAGGGTACTTTACGGGGTCCGTGCACGTTAAAGAGCCCCGGCAAGTCAACGTCATCCGGAGGGGTCTCCAACGGTGTGTGAATTCGATAGCTGGACTTGCTTTGGAATGCAAAAGGAGACACTAAAGGCAAGTATTTCATGCCAGAGAACAGGGCCAACGCTTGTGTGCGTCTGAAACGACATTATTATATGCAGCAGCATTCTTGCTATAGAGAAATACAGTTAAGTGCTGCTATCATCTGTCACGCAAGAAGTAGGAGGAGGTTAACGAAACGCTACGCGGTGTCTCATCATTTGCGTTCGGTGGCCCATAATTCAGTGGGAACGAAACCGCACGTATAAACCACCGGCCACTTGTCACAATGACACTCGCAGCAGGTGGGTGTCACCCTCGGCCTAGGGTTCAGTCAGGTCAGCAGAGATGGCCCCATAACTGACGTGAGAAGATCGCTGTGAGAGACGACCACGAAAGGGCTTTCAACACCCACGTCACTGTCAACAACAACAACAACAACAACAACAACAACAACAACAACAACAACAACAATAACAACAACAACAACAACAACCATGACGACGATGACGACGACAACAATAACAAACAACAAAACTCGCAACACAGAAAAAAACTGTGGAGAATTTGGCGCCAGGATGGGTCGCGAGCTATTGATACAACCCTTTTATGCCGTGGAGTGCAATGTGAATCGACACTCACAGCAATACTCCATGGTTCATCAAAGAAGACCCGTGGTCTGACAGTTGAACTTTGACACCCTTCGTCCTTGTCAACGGCGGGGAAGATGAGCGCCGAGGTCAGGAGTTTTGCGAGCTCTTATTGAAGCGATATAGGTCCTCATAGCATATACACATTTTCGGCAATTCAGGCAAATAGAAAAAAAGATGCCATGTTTTTCTTGACTGTCGTCGATCCTGGGGTGGGGAGGCATCTCCTTAGGAGTGGTGAAATTCAGTGTTGAAAAGAAAAAGGATGTACGGTGATTTTGGATGTCTCGTGGCACGTCGCTCGGAGCATTCGTTGAACGTGGGGTCTGCAGGTGAATTGGGACCACCACGACTGCATGCATGCTCACGAACAAATCTGCACTCCTGTTCCGGGACGATATACCTTTCTGGCCCAGGGCACGGTAGAAAAACAACAAAGAGCAAAAAAAAAAACAAGCACAGAAGGAATGTAAACGTCGGGAGGCCTATCGAAGAAACGTCTGCCTTTTGAGAAGACACCTTTGTTTTTTTTTTCTACACAGCTTCCACATGAACAGTCTTGCTGCATCGTTTCGCGTCCGACACGTTGCAAACGTCACTAGAGAGAGAGAGAGAAAGAGTGAAAACGTCACCAGCAGGGAAGCCTATATAGGTCATGCGTTTCACACGGGAACACCCAGTGGCTGGTTTTTCCAACCCCAGTGTGCGTTGATGTACTTCAGCGAGTCGAATTGCCCTAAACGCCATCCAAAACATTTGCTTTTCAGAATTCCAGGAGGCACACTGCTAGATTTGGCATCATTCAAAAGGATGTGTTTTTCTACATAACAAAGACAGTCGGAAGCACGAGTGTGTAGCATAAGTAGGAGGTCACTAATCCCGAAGCAGCCGTTGATAAATGAGATGTCATTTGGAATAAAGTTGCAGTCGTTGACCAGGCTTTAGCCTATCTTTTTCTATGCCACAAGGCTAGAGCTCCATTCGAAATGAGCACCAGCAAAGATCTAATGCAAATAAAACTTGTACACACTTATACGTTGTCATAAATGTGGGTTTGACGGCATCCCACTGCTGCCACCGCTGTTAGGATTTACAGTTTGTTGCTTTGACCAAGAGCCGTGAGCAGTCGAACAGACTTCGCTGAAGCCTTCGCCCAGAGGTGGAATAGGGAGGCAATCGTTTTGAAAACAGCAACAGGTAGGAACGTTTACTAAAGCAGAAGGTTATAGTTAGTACAGAGCCGGCCAGCATGACGACATCTGCTGGGCAAAACACCTCCAAACATGGGGCGGGCACGGCCTTAAATAACGTTCTTGTTCTTTTCTTGGAGACCAGTTCCCGGTGCTTGGCGGAGAAGGCGAAGCCTTCCTCGAAACTGCACGTGCAGTTCTGTGACGTGGTGGCTCGGCGGAGGAAGCGCAGTTTTCTCCGGAGCTTCATGGTGGCTCACCACCATCTGCGTGGAGGTAGGCGCTGAGAGCGTGAAGAGTTCACCGGAACAGGGCTCGTTCTCGTGAGAAGAAGCGCTCCCGAACGAGGAACATGTCTGTGGCACAACAACGTAAATATTACAAAGGCGTGCACCGAGGTTAAGCCAGGCAACGTAAAAGTGTCACAGGTAGTTTTCAGCCTATATGGGCACTCTGGCGAAACTCCTAATACGCGTAATTGGTTGCCCTTACGCTCTCACAGTAGAGTATCAAGTACTCTAAATGGTTAAACACTTTTTCTGTACACACACTTGTAAGTTATCTGAGCTTCTTATATACTTATAGCTGATTACTAAGTATATTCAGCTGGGTAGTTAGGAAACATAGCACGTTCAGTGAATGGACATCATCTAGCACTTGTGCACTGCAACATAACCTGTACATCCACCGCTTACTTACTCTGCTTTTTTTTCTATCCTTTTCTTTATAGTACTCCCACCATCCAAAGTATATCGTAGCCAAGCAAGCCAGAGCTTGGTAAACCTCCTTGTCTTCCCTCTTCGTTTATTCATCCGACTCTTTCGCCTCTACCCTGTACGTAAGTACAGTTTCGTTCCACAACATTATCGTGTTACCGCCGACGTCACCTATGCTGACACTCTTTCGACTTGGCTCGTCGAAATGGCTTAGTTCTTTTCTGTACTGCTTCTGCGTTTCCAACTAGGCCACGTGCAGCAACCAATAGTCTTGCAGTGTATCGACAAGAACGCCGAACAAGGGAAAGATTCGGAGGCAGGGAACTGCTGGATAGATTATTGGATTAGGTGACCCAGCCTCGGCTTTATACCAAGGACAGCGGGGTGCTACCCCGCAAACACTCCTTGGAGACAGTGTCCACGTGAGAAGGCGAAGCTGCTAATAAGGCTTTCGGGTCACGTCGTGATCTGCCAGTTCTTCGTTGTCGTTAAAAGCTGTCGGATGACATGCACTTGTGCTAGTTCGCGCTCACGAGAGAAATCAATTCTTACGCATCCACGGTTGACTCCCATTGCAGATGCGATCATAATAAAGAATTATAAGAATATGTTTTCAGCTTCTCGTAACACACAGCCATCTAGCGCTTTGCTAAATTGTATGCGGAAAAAGATAACCTTTACAGAAAAAAAACAGCCCTTTAATATCTCACATCATGATAGGTATAAAAACTGTTCTAAGCCATCAGGGAAACTGCTCAAAGAGGCTAAAAAATAGTTCTGTGAAAATGAAATCAAGTGTGCTGGTGATGTTGTAAAGACAATGGAATGTATTAAACTCTGTATTGAGTAGATCCAATCAGAATGCCAAAATAGCAATGATAAAGTCGGCAGCTCTTGAATAATCCCATAGATGTAGCGAACTGCTTTATTAACTTCTTTGGTAGTGACAACCAAGAGCATGATGATCCACTGACCAAGCTTCACCCCCGTATGCCTGATAGATTTGTCCTTCACCATGCTACACTTGAAGAAATAGCCACTCTCATCTGGTTTAAAAGATATTGAGCCAATTATCTATAATTTCTGTCCATCTGTAAAAAAACAATAGCAGGTTGAATATCAAAAACATTTTGTCACATGGGTATTCTTTTTTTTTTGCCATGGCAAGTTTTCCAAGATCATTAAAGAAGGCCAAAGTAATACCTGTTTTCAAGAAGAGGGATAAGCGTCACACATCTAACTCCAACGCATATTATTTATTGCATTTTTAGTAAGGTTGTCGCAAAACTAATCGTAATACGCTTTACTTCCGATTTATTCAAATTTCATGTCCTGTCAACAAATAAATTTGAATTTAGGGAGGGCTACTCAACGGATTTAGCATTATTATGCTAAAACAGATAACATCCGGCAGGCAGTTGATTCAGGAAAATTGGTTGGGGCACTATTTATTGATGTATCTAAAGCATTCGATTCACTTGTGCACAACATGCTTTTTGCTAAATTATGTAATATTCTATTGGTATAACAAGCCTGGCACTCAAATCACTACGAAACTATTTGTAAGACGGAGAATATGTTTTATCAATATCAAGCACTTCCTCGCACCTTAAAACTCTTAACATTGGGGTAGCGCACAGATGAACATTAGGTCCTCTCTTATTTTTTATATAATAACGACCTTTCACAATGCCTAAAATCATCTGACTTTATTCTTTACGCTGACGACGCAATACTGTTTTATGCTCAGTTAATAACATTGCTTCATTAATGTGTAAACTTAACCACGACGCGGATAACATAGTCACCTGGTTGCAACAAAATAAACTACACCATAATGCTACGAAATCTACTTCGTCATTTTAACCTCCATGCAAAAGCATTTTTGAGAATCTTCATTATTGATGTTTCAGACGCACTCTATTCTACTGAGTACTGAGAATGTCATGTATCTTGGTGTCACATTAGCTAAACACCTGAAATTTGATCACACATCTTTTATCGTTAACAAACAAGGCAGCTTATAACATTACAATATTAAATAAAGTTCCCAATCTCTTCAATATAGAAGCACTAATCTCGCTTTACTACGTACGCTTTCATTCATACGCATAATATTTATTGCATATCATCATGGGGCGACACGTATTCGGTCTATTCATCGCTATTGCAGCCTACTGAAAATTAAGCTATCCTTATCATGACACATAGCTACACATCAGAAGCATCTCCATTGGTCATCTCTAAATGCATTGGGTAGGGAAAACTTCACAAATACTGACTCGCAATTCTGATGCACGAGTAGACAAAGAGTGAGGATACTGGCTTCTTGTGATTATGGGGTACGGAAGCTTTCCGTCCATGGACTACTCGTTTGGGTTCCAGCAATAGCTATTTATTACCGAAACCCAGAACTAATTACGGTAAGCTCACTACTAACTTCTTAGCCGCATAACTCTGGACCTTATTACCATGCCAGATTCAGGCTGTCTTGTTTCCACACATTCAAGTTACCCCTTTGATCTTACTTGCGCTCAGTGTATTCATTTCGTCATCATCACTTTTCAACCTGTTTTTATGATCCCATGATGTTATTTTTATGCTTCTTTTGTTGGAGTGTTTATTTGTATTTACATTTTGCGTTGTTGTGCATACTTTGGTTACTCATTTCTTAGGGGGGGTCCTCAAAATAGTTTGTTGACCCTGGGACCTCTCCCTGTATCTGTATAATCACAATTCTAACTACCATTTTAAGCAAAATAAATTATTAATTTAATTGTAGAGATAGATAGATAGATAGATAGATACATAGATAATATATAGATAGGTAGGTAGGTCTATACGACGTCGCACTGAAACAGAACAGATATACAATGTGCAAGACAACGTGTCGATTCTTAAGAGACATTTTTTTTTGCTCCACAGCTTCGCAAATTTTCTGAGGCAGTGAAACCTAAACCTGCTCTGAAAATAAAAGAAGAAATAGTAGATTCCCTTTCTTCGGCTAACCCACTCCCCCCTCAACAATAAATATGCAAAAGAAAAATCATCACGTAGAGTACATCGTGCACCCTCTTGGATTAACGCCGAGATTCAAGATCTTGAGAGGTAAAATATAGCGAATGTCGAGAGTTCCATGAAAGGACCGTACGTAAGATTGATGACGATTATCCCCAGGGAACAAGATAATCCCCAAAGCGTGCAAAAAATACCCTCTAAAATATAAGCCACAGGAAGATTCAAATTGAATGCCACAAGGGATTCGAACACTCAACACGGCTCGAGATGGTACACTTCAGTTCGAGATGTCGGCGCTGCATATTTTCCATCCACAAGAAGGTGGGGGCGCGAGGACCAAAATACAAACATAAAAGTATTCGACTGCGATAAGCCTCCGACTACTCGTGTCAAGGTCGCAGCGATCTATCGAACGAGCACCTGGAATTCCAGAGTCGTAAAAAAGCCACCAATGTTAGGGAGCCGATTTCCAACTGCCCCTTCTGGGCCCTCTGAGCCCGGCCGCTAATACCGCCAGCGAAGGTGAACGATATTCGGCATACATTTCCTTTTCTCCCGTGCGACCCAGGCCAAGGAAACAGGGATCGAAGGGGAGACACAGCGGCCCTTTTTTCGCCACGGTTCGCCGCTTGAAAAGCGGCGTGACACAAACATGGCTTCCGCCACTGCCCCATGACGCCGAAGCGGCAAAACCACGCCCCCTTTTATAAGCCTGTGTCGGGTAAGGTTTCAAACTTCAGCTAGGCAGAAGCAGAAAATAACCCGGAGTGAGGGGGGACGGGCGGGGGGGTTACGCTGTCCGACCCTTTTGTGCACCAGTACAGAGCCGCACGTTCTCTCAACGAACACCTGTGTTTTGCTGGTCGGGACCGCAGAAGACGGCGCGCGCCCATAACTTCCTCAGCGCGCTGACACCGGGTGGGGGAGCCAGAGTCGCACGGTGAAGCTAACGCGCTCGGGGAGGGTGGGTTGCGCTACCTTGCGACCGTGGAAGGAAGCGTGGAGGGAAGTGCGCACACGCGTGCTGGCAGGCATATAGAGGGGCGGGAGCGCCCGGCTTCGCACGCATCGACACCGTGGCAATGGCGGAGCAAACAGCGGGCCCACAATGGGCGCAGTGACAATAACGTCCTACTAACCCCCCTCACTGCATCTCCCGTTCCCCACAGCGTCTAAAAGTTGCGGCCGTGACGCTCCCTTCATGCTCGCGCCTTTTGTGGACGCCCTTTTGACCGCGCAAAGGAGGCGTTTGACGCCGCCGTATTGCCCCCTTTTTATTGCTTTTCTTCCAACGTCGGCTTCCCTCCTTACTGAACTCCCTTCGTTGTGGTCAGCTTCCTTTCCGCCCGGGCTAGCGTGAGGTCATACGAGGGCTTCCCTAACAGCGCCCGCAATGCCGGACCGGGGTGAAGCCACTGGGCTGTTGTGGCTAGCTAGCTGCCCTCGGGGTCACAGGGCACGCATGAGGAAGGGGATGTGCAAACTGCGGACTGTTCTGTCGGAGGCTCGGAGGGGCAGAATTCAATACCATTGAATACAGAAGCGACGACAAATTTGAAGACATTCGAACGTTCCTGACGCACAAAACGCTCTTCCCCGTCACGTGAGGCATATCTGTTCCACGTCCCTCCCCCTCCCACCTTCCGAAACAGCCCCCCCCCCCCCCTACCTCTTCGGAAACTGCAAGGCACGCGGAAACTGACGAAGTGGAGCAAAGCTACAGAAAGGAATGGAAGATGTGGTGACGACTGAAGCGCAGGTGGAAAGTCCTACTGCTGTTCGCGATAGATAGGCGCCCTTTGTGCGAAGGTGTTAAAAGGAGGGATCGGATAAAGGAGAACCGGCGCGCGATTTCTTCTTTTTTTTCGGTCTCCCGTTGCGCGTAACTGAGCTGCCGTCTTCCTTTCGCATTGCCTTTGAAGCCACGAGGTTACCCGTACCTCCACAACGGCGCTCTGGGTGGCTTGCGGTGAGATCTCACCGGAGGTCCCCAGAAGGGGTTCCTCTCCGGGTTTTTAGTGCCTTGTCAACGCTAAATTGCTTCGACAGGGGCTCGAAAGCTGGAGCGCACATGTGCGAGGCCCTTGCGTACGGTGCCGACTCTTGTGTCCAGATCACAGCGTCTCTCCTCGAAGCAGCGGCATACCGCGGGGTTTTTAAGTGCTGCCTTCTATTCTTTAAGGGTCGTGTTCTAGTCGAGTACTGCCCGGGATGACGCCTGGTACTCATGCCAGCTGCAGGTGATGGCATAACCAGGAACGAAAGGAAACCAGAAGATGAATCCATTCTCACTCTTTTTGCTTTCGGTTCCTTTGGGGCTAATCTTCTGGCTGCGGCTTGGCTTGCGACAAAGCTGCGGGTGCAGAAAACGAGGTCTGCGAGATCTTCTTGGTGTGTGGTCGCTGATCGCAAACGTGGGAAGCAGGGCTTGGTCTAAAATGAACACCAGCGCGAAGCGTAGTGTCGATTCACTTATAGTTTGGAGTGCTACAAAGCTGAGTGCCTACCTTTTGAGTGGCAGGTTCTTAGAGAACTGGTTAGGTGATTAGGTGCGGGTGTGGTCACAGCGTGATGGGAGGTACGTAAATAGAGGAGTGCTTTAGAAGGGTTCACTTGCCGCAATTTCAGAGGGTCAGTGAAAAAAAAAGTGTAGTTGCTGAAGAGTAGGACCGCAATAGCTTCGTGCGACAGGGTCCTTCACGAAAGTTTACGTGGAGAACATTCGTGAAATATTCGCTATGTGCGTGTAGCCGATTCCATTCGTAACTTAGAAAATACGATGGTATAGTGGCTTCGGTGTCTACATGCCAGAAACCGAACAAAAGGTCTCTAGTGGAGACGACGCTGTTAGCGTTGCAAATAGGCATGTTGATAAGTTCCTTCAGGAGGGGACGTCGAACTCAAAGCCAGAGTCTCAAGTAGATGCATTTTATAGTTAGCTTGCGGTAACAGCCGCATTAGCTTGAACGTTTTCGAAATGGCTTGTGATGCTTTAAGATAACACTCGGGGACTAATTGAAAACCAAAGTTGAGATTGATTAGCACCTGGCGAGATGTTATACAACTTGCACAGCATGTCACGTCGTCCTCACGTTGCGTGCCCAGAAAATTTGTGATGGAATACTTGAAGATTCATTACTAGTGACAGTAGCCACCTTCAAAATTTTAAGGCTAGCACGAAGCTTATATTGAAACAGTTACGCCACATCTTACGGGCGAATTGGGTACAGGTATTGTACACAGGCGTTGTCGGTGTGCTTTCAAGCTCACCTGGTCTTCAGAACTATATGCCCTTCTGTTTTTTTCCTAGCAGCGAATACTTCGAACGAATGGTGACCTTGGCACTCAAAACGTATTCTTATATGCTATGAAAACGCACTCCTATACGGTCCGCAAACGAACACTGTGACATCATCCGGTGAACATTTCGCTATATTGTTATTCGGGTGTGAGAAGTTTCAGCCGTGTTCGGGGCAATACAATCGTCTGGAATGGTGAAATTATTTTTAGCAAGTGACTTGTGGGAGCACAGACTCTCTAATTTATGGCAAATTTCACTGGTAGATCCGCAGAAGCAACCGAAATCTTGGAGCGAGCACTCGGATTGTGCCAAACAAGATCTGTGAGTGGAACACACGAATGCACCACGTAAGGTCTCTCCGGAGGGTTTTTATTAGAGTTACTGTATATGCTACCTTAAGGTAGCATATACAGTAACTCTAGTTGTTAGGCGTTGCCAAACTGGTACCGCAAACAACTATTTTCTTTTCTACTCTCGACGTTTCAATGACAACTGTGCCGCCACTTCAAAGCACGCATTTCGACCACGCATTCTCGCGGGAAGCAGGGCTACCGCTTTCTGATTTTAGGAATGTAAACAAGTGCACAAGGTTACTAGACCACCTCAAAAAACGCTGACGGCAACCCAGCTGCGCGACTGTACCGGAAATGACGGAAACGCATGCTCGAAGTTCCGGCGAAATCCGTCTCTAGAAGATGGAGCACGCCGAATGCTCCGTCGTGGAGTGGGTTGCTCCGAATCTACCAGCGGAACGCGGATCGCCAGCTTCGAAGCAAGAAATCTTGCCCTCACTCGACGAGCGGAATCCGTCATTAGCGTTCCCCATAGACATTTTGGTGTCATGGAAACTGTCACCACTACGGGCTATCAGGACCTGTTCAGTTTGGAAACACGCTGATGTTGCGCTGCGCCGCCACAAGCGGTGGCTGTATAAGTGGAGCTCCTTTCGCAACAGACTTCGGGCAGTGGAGCAACGTGTGCCAGAACGTGTGTGTTTCAGTACGCAGACTCAGGGGATTTGGCGCGCTCTTCTATTCTACGTGGCGCCGATGTTTGCACGTCTGCAATGCCGACCTGTGTGCTTGGATGCACAAGCGACTAAAGAACTAAGAATTCCCCAAGACACTTCTGCTGGGCTCCGCGCGATCCGGCTTTCTATGTAGCTTGGGAACGCGCTATTCAAAGATTTGACAAAAGGCTTTCGGACAGATAAGGAGCTTTGGACGTGCGTTGTTATGCCGAGGACACCTTGCAAATGTACAGCCACGTTGTCGAACTGGAAAAAAAGTTGCAATCACTCGCGGTAATTAACACGAGTTCTGCACAGGGAATAGTGTCAATCTTTCTCTTAACCGGGCATCGTAATTATTGAAGCCATCACACAAAAAAGATTTAATTGAAGAAAGATGGCCGAAGACGGCCAAAGAAAAATTTCGAAGCGTGTTAGGTCACTCCGCGAACCTGGAAAATAAGCTGTTAAATCAGACTTCTTTTCGGCAAGTGGTGCACTCAGTTTGAGCAATATTGTAAGTGTTCGATTGCAGTCTACAAGTTTACCGGCTTTGTCAAGTCAAATGAACACGGTATTTTGGTGGCCATTTCTTGCAATAAAGGCTGAAGAGTGCACAGTATAGTCATTGAAAAATATATCATTATCGCTGGGGCCGCGCAAGTGAATGTTAGAGCGCATGATCGAGTGCATTGCAAAAACATTTATTGTGGCATTATCACCACGCTCTCACTCCTGACAGAACTGTTCGCGCGTGTTAGCGCTGATTGTGTGCCCAACAGCGGCTCAGCCAGAAATTATTTTCCGTGGTTTGTGGGAGAAGGGGAGTTCAGTTATACTTTAACTATGTCCGTGCGTTCGTTCGAATGTGCGTTTGCATATAGATGCAACGCAATCAATATTGAAAACATTTAGCTGGAGTTTCAACCCTCTTCCCGCCCCTTGGCTACGACTGTGGTGCCCAGGCTTCCAAAGTGTATGCGAAGGAAGGGGGGCGCTACCATAATATAGAGGGAGCAGCTCCAGTTATTTATAATTGCGGAGGTAAGTTTAACATCCCAAACACATAATATCACTATGAAAGAGGCCGTAATGGCATGTTCCGGATATTTCACCACATGGGCTTCCTTAAGTGCACTTACATCTAAGCACACGGGCCTCGAGCAATTTGGGATCCATCGAAAATGCTGCCGGGATTCAATCTCACGACTCGCGAGTTGTCAGCCGAACATATAGCCATGCACTGTGCCATGCGCTGCTGTGAAGTATTATCCCAAACTATACCAGCCGCATACTTGCTTAGATCAGAATTAATTGCTTAGATCAGCCAGAGAAAAAAAATAGGGTCCCGAGTTGGCTTAACCACTATGGAAGGGTGTAGTGAGACATGCATAAATTAGTCAACCGATTGCGAGGGTTGATTTCAGCGTCTGCGTAGTCGATCTGAATGACAACGTTAAGGGATGATTTGATTGATACGTAGGTATAACGTCCCAAAACTACCATATGATTATCAAAAACGCTGTAGTGGAGGGCTCCGGAAATTTCGACCACCTGGGGTTCGTTAACGTGCACCCAAATCTGAGCAGACGGGCCTACAACATTTCCGCCTCCATCGGAAAGGCAGCCGCCGCAGCCGGGATTCGAACCTGCGACCTGCGGGTCAGCAGCCAAGTACCTTAGCCACTAGACCACCACGGCGGGGTCAACGTTAAGAGATATTTCTTATCTTTATGATGTGTCTAGGGTATTTAACACAACACTATAATCGGCACTTCAAAAGTTTTAACAGAGCATACAACGAGTAGAGCAAGAGCGCTGATTTCCAACTAGCTTTTCATTTGTATAACAGAGGAATATATACAAAGCAAAAAAGAGGGTGCGAGAGGAAAAGAATAAGTAAAGAGAAAAAAATTATGTGCAGGTGCTGCTGACATTGCTTTAACCTTTTACATACTTCGAGCATACAACCACATGTGCCCTAAACCCAGCTGCAGGTAATCAAATTTTTTATTTAAAAGTGGAATCAATAATGCGCTAACGCACTTATCACCTATAGCTTGTGCAAAATCTGCTTCGATACATTCACGGGTGAGTAGAACTCTGTGCCTTGCCACCACTTTTCTCGCATTAAAGCGGGATGTGCACCCACAGTCACAACAAGCAATGCCGATGTGATCATTCACCGTACTGACGACGTTATTAAGGCGTTCACGCAAGCGATCATTTAGGCATCTGCCCGTTTGACCAATGTATACCCTTGCCCCGCCGCGGTGGTCTAGTGGCTAAGGTACTCGGCTGCTGACCCGCACGTCGCGGGATCGAATCCCAGCTGCGGCGGCTGCATTTCCGATGGAGTCGGAAATGTTGTAGGCCCATTTGCTCAGATTTGGGTGCACGTTGAAGAACCCCAGGTGGTCTAAATTTCCGGAGCCCTCCACTACGACGTGTCTCATAATCATGTGGTGGTTTTGGGACGTTAAACCCCACAAGTCAATCAACAAATGTAGCCTTTCCACACGTCGGTGTGACTGAGTAAACAACCACTACTGCGCATGGAGACCAAACGAAACGTGTTCAGTAGTTCACGGAACACAGAGGACCCCATGGGAGCTGTGCCTTCACCATTTTGGAACACTTCTGAAGCTTTTCCGCAGCCGTGAAAGGCACCTGCAAGTTGGCGCGCACTCATATCTACTTTAGCTTATGTGACGCATTATGCAGGTACGGCAACACAAAGAGACGCTTTTTTTTTTTTGGTCGGTGTCTTCACGCTCTTCGCGATCATCCTCTTGCCGAGCCTCGCTTAGTGGCTTTTCAGCGAAAGTAGACAGCAAAGACGCCGGGTGCATGACATCTTCCAGCTGGTCCGACGGCCTGCTGCTCGCGCCGAAGTGGACCGGACATCCCTCCTTACACACCACACACTATTTCTCCTATCCTCTTTCATCCCCCTCCACCCCACCCCAAAGGCACTGCGCCGTGTCGCCTGTAGGCAGACAGAAATGAGGTGCCTTCTTCCTTTTCCTCATGAACCACTAACAACAACAACAACAACAACAACAACAACAACAACAACAACAACAACAACAACAACAACAACAGCTGGTCCGATTGCACTTCAATACTACGCTACACGGCCTTAAGGCAATACTTCGTTTCAAAGAATTGATAAGCCGTAGGTTTGCAATGTTGCCCTTGATCCATTTTGAATGCGATGAGCTGCAGGGCAACAGTAGTTTACAATTTCTTGCCCTGACGCCCGTGAAGCGCAAATGGTCCAGCTCGAAAGATGCTAGGACCCACTTTGCTGCGTCCTGTCGCTGAAAAGACACTGAGACAGGTTCTGCTAGGAGACGACAGTAAGTAACGTCGAAACGCCGACAAAAAAAAAAATAAGTGCCTCGTTGTGTTGACGTACGTATGCACAATAAGTCACATAGGCTCAAACAGATAGGTGTGTGCATCAACTTACAGGTGGCTTTCTCGGCTACCGAGAAACTTTAGAGGTTGTTCAAAATGTCGAACGCTCAGTTCCTCACAGGGTGACCAGTGTTCCGTGAACCACAGAACACGTTTGGTGTCCTACGCAGTAGGGGTTGTTTATTCAACCACACTGACGTGTGGAAAGGCTTCATTGGTCAAACAGGCAGATGCATAAATGTCCGCCGGCTTGCGTGAACGCCTTAATAACGTCGTCGATACGGTGCATGAACACATCGGCCTTGCTTGTTGTGGCTGTGGGTGCACATCCCTCTTCAATGCGAGCAAAGTGGTGGCAAGGCACCGAGTTCAACTCACCCGTGAAGTTATCGAAGCAGATTCGATACACAAGCTAGGTGATAAGTGTGTTAGTGAACCATCGACTGCAGTTTTAAATCAAGAATTTGCTTTCATGGTTGAGCTGTACATGGGGTGGTATGCATCGAAGTATTCCAAGGATAAATCAATGCTCGCAGCACGTGTACATCTTTTCTTTTTAATAATTGTTTTCTTCTCGCACCCTACCTTTGGCCTTATATGTGCTTCTTGTTTTACTTCCATGCCCTCCTCATTGAAATAAAAAAAACTACTTGAAAGTCAGCGATCTCTGCCTCTGTTGTCTCCTCTTTTCCAAATTGTTGTATGTGCTGTTGTATGAGAACCATACCGTGCACCGGGTGCCTGCTATAGTTCCCGCAACATGGAACACAATCTAACGCGCTTTCACAAATTCTCGCTAATATGTTAGACCTTAACGAATACTCAAAGAGAAACAAAAAAAAACTAGTCATCTTTGTCCTTGCCTATTCAATCAATTCAATATTTGTGTAGACATGCGGACAGCAACTGTGCATGCGCGACATTCGCTCGCGCTTCGTCGTATGCTGAGTAAAGCCTGTTCGGGCAATGGCACCACCTGGACTGAAAATCTGATATGTGCCGCTTTAAAGCATGGCTGAGGCGCAGAGTTTGACAACCGAACAGGTCCTATAAACGTCGCCATGGGCTCTCCAGTGCGGTCGATTCAACAGGTAAAGCATGCGTGTGATTTCTAGGTAATTTATTCTATTTTTGAGCAGCGGTAAATATTTCCTTCGTAACACTCGGCAAGATGTGTAAATGGCGCCAGACGCCACTTACTATTCTTTTTAAATTCTTACAAAAAAAAAACAGTTCTAAAAAACACGCACTTGCAACGGCGACGTTGTGTCTAGACACAGCATGTGTCCCCAGCATAGAGCCTGGGCTCTTAAATTGCCTATTTGAATACCATTACTCATGGGTACATCATTTTTTGTTTTACTTACAAACCACCCGGCATTCAGCTTTTATCGGTGGGGTTCATCGCAATCAAAGCTTACAATGCTCTCATTACGGGGGGCAATGAGTCCTATCTGATCGGTAGTGCCACAAAAGAAGAAAGCTTTGTCAATAGCAAGCACGACTGGTGAAACGACTGAAAAATGCTGGCTCATGAAAACAAAAGTAAGACCTCATTAGCGATCACCCGGGCTATACTTAAAAGGATTAAGCCTTCAATTAACCAAGAGTTCATGTTTATCATCACTTCGCCGTGTGCACCCTTCGCGCCACCAGCAGAAGCTGTTTTTTGCCCTTTTTAAAAAAAATATGAAAGACAGCGGAGAACAAAAGAAACGTTAATGTTTTCCTGGCGACTTCACCCAATTTATCTTGATCAGGCATCTCATTTCCTATATTTATCTGGCCTGTTTAGCGGCCGCGGTGACACAAAGGCCATTATCGTGACCCAAAACATCCATTAAAGAGCACGCTCAAGCAGACGACATCGAGACCCGCCAGAGAAGCTTCGCGCGAACTATACGGCGAGCGCTACAGCAGACGACAAGATATGCCTGATGTGAGACAGAAAAGCAACACTATATGTGCGATATAAAATAAAATCTCGAACGCTGATCCCGAGCATCACTTCGGTTTATGCCGGAGCAAGAGCATAAGCAGCACTCGAGCGTTAAGAAACAGAACAATGACGCGAAAGCGTTTGGAAAAAAAGCATAAAACGAACGAAGCCAAGTGGAATGCCTCCTCCACACGTCCGATGCTCGCTTTCGAAGCCAAACAAAACATTTCCACGAATCACTTGACAAGTCCGGCGTGACAAATGACGCCTTTAACAAATCGATACAAGGGAGGGTGGATAACTTCCCAAACGCTTATATAAAGCCAGGAGATAAAAGTCAGACGTGGAGTCGTTTCATGTCACGTACACGTTTAAAAAACAAACACCATCAGCGTCACGGTCGACCCCCCCCCCCCCCCCAACCGCAAATCTAAAGTGATTCGCTGTTCAAACACTCCTCCCCTGGAAACCCTGGGTTCGCTGCTGCCAACCCTCGTCAAATTACGGGCGCTATTCCTCCCGCCTCCTCTAAAGGAAACAGAAAAATCAATTTTGTTTCTTGTCTTCGACTGAAAGCGTTGCAAAAGTTTGCATATCGCCAAGGAAACGAAAAAAAAAAGACTAGTCCTGGCGTGAATGATGGTTGTTTTCCGTCCGGGAGAGGTCGGTGACTTCCTTTCTTTCGTTAACTTACTTTTATTTTTTTATTTTTTCAAGACCAGAGCGAAATGAGATACGCGATGCTTTTTTTTGGGGGGGGGGGGAGCTGGGTTGTAACGCAGATAACTGATAAGCCGTAACATACAGTGAACTTCAGAAAGTATTAGCATGTAGATGTCATAAACGATTGTAGTCTTGAGGTCTTGACGTACGATACTGAAAGCAGCATGAGTTTGTTGCTCTAAATAGAAACACCGATATTCAGAACCTTAAAAACAGTCTAGTATAAACTGGTTGGGAATACATTAAATATAGTTTTATACCACTACCTTGAAAAAACATTGGTTTTGGCATTGATGGGGTGAACTTGGTGAAGGTTTAATACAAGTCTGACGTCACTGAAACACTGCAACTTGCGATATGCTAGCGCCAGCGCTGTCTTTTGCTGTCAGTCACACATTCACGGGAGTACGACGAGTGAAGTGGGACGACTCCGGTGACTGTGACAGTGACTGCTGCAATTTAGGCTGCATGCAAGATGCATAATTTACAAACTAAGTGTACTGCGCTTACTGGGAGAGTCTATTTGCACGTAAACAACTCGTGGTCACGTTGCCCACAAGTGAAACGTTCCATACGATGTCATCGGTAAAGTGATTGGCTTCAACTGGCTACGTCTTGTGAAGCGACTTGGAGGTCACGTGACAAATAAAAAGAAGGTGCGCATTGTTGACGTCATGATTCGCTTGCACTATTTGAGGTGATCTAACATTCTAGTTTTCGTCCTCCGCACTGCGTAGTTCGTTAGCTAGGCGGCTAGATCCACTGCGCCACTGTACACAATTTTCTTCTGCGTTGCACCAATCTACAACGCGTCGCAGCTCGATCGAATAATACTGTGCACACAGTTGTCAAACATATTTGCCTCCATCGAAAATGGTATACTGCCGCGGATGCTGTCCCGCGACCTTCGGATCACTTAGGCAGACCGCCTATAGGCAGAGAGTCCAGAGCGATCTCACTGGTTGGTAAACTGCGTTGTCGTGTGCACGATGCACAGCGGGGTACGGAACAAATGTGGCGATTTAGGTGATCTTCGGGTAAACGTTACCAGTTATAGTGCGCATCTCGTCCTTTTGTTCATACCTTGCTGCACGTTTACCCGGACATGGTAGGGCAGTACAAGTTTGGTCAGCATATTTCACTTACAGCATGCACGCGATTTTTAGAGGCACGCGGCAGTGACGAGCGATAGAATTCACTGTTGTGGAGGCCCATTTGTAGCCATCGCTTCTCGCGTCAAGCGTTTCGGAAAGCTAAAAAAAATCGCCCTGAAAACCAGCCTGACGATTTCCGGCAACATGGCAGCACCCTTGGTCTTCGCTTTGGCGACGATTTGCTCTCCATGCGTCTTATTCACGCGTACTTCAAGGTATACAGGCAAAGTATCGAACAACTTTTTTTTTTACATTCGCGTCTCACGCGGAGAACGAGACAGCGGCCGCATTTAGTCGTAAATCATGTTATCGAAGGTTTGTTTTGATGTTTCGATGGTAGCTTCTAGCTTGTGACCATCAAGGACTGATGCTGCAATGAAAATGCGAAAATTTTTCAATAATAATGCAGACCCCTTGTGAAACACAGAGTGCTTACGGCACACGCGACTGCACATTCCGGACCCGTCTCGTCAAATTCGGCCTTCGCCCGGACTCTCTCGACTTGAGACAACGGTGCTTTGCCGACTGTGGCTTGGTGTCGCTTTCACCAAAGATTTCGCCTTCTGAATTGGCATGGAAGACAGCGCTGCTTGCGATCATTGCGGCAGCGATGAAACGATAGAGCACGTTCTCTGTCACTGCCTTCGTTATAGCGTGCAAAGACGGCATCTGGCTGCTGCGTTAGCACGTTTTGATGACAGACCCTTATCAGAACAGTCAGTGCTCGAAAGCCAACATGATCGGTCATCGCGCAGAAAATCTGTGAAGGCCTTATTAAACTTGAATATAGAGTATAGCACCCGCGCTCTCTCTTTTTTTTTCTTTTCCATGCATCTATTTTCTTTTTCACTTTCTCTCTCATCTTTATACCGTATTCCCATTTCGCTTGGCGCAGGGTAGCAAACCAGATGCCCCGATTTCTGCTTAACCTCCCGGCCCTTCTCTCATTTTAATCAATCTCTCTAGTCTCGCGTGCTGCAATGTGAAATCTTCACGCGAAGTGCGTCGTAGCCGTCGTATACATATAGCATGCACTTCTGATCACCCTTTCACGATGAAACCAATAGTTGCGAAAAAAAAAGACTGTTCTAAAACGCTTTTGAGGCTTCCCGATGCCACACGAGACACTAATAGATTTGACATGTTGTCATCGACCTACTTTTCAACGTCTTTTCGCAATTTATGTGTATGCACGTGACAGTTTTAATACAGCAAGAATGACACTGTCGCAGAGTTGTCGTTGCAGCCATCCCGATGGGTCGAGTTTGTCGCGGTCGCACGAAAATGGCATGCATGCGGCTGACGCTTACTTCCATTGAAGTTTTGCTTGAATGGCTTTCGACGGGCCGATGAACCAAGTCCAGCTATAACTATCAGCTTCACAGCCACAACAATGTGTGGGGCGACAATCGTGTCAAGCGATGAAGTGGTGCAGTAATGTATTGATGGTCTTTAAACAGTAAACTGGCCTCATAATGAAGTGAGAATAGGAGAGATAGAGAATTCTTTTAATGAATAGCTGGGTATGTTTGTCGGACTTTTAACCTGACATGCTACTTCAGGTACCGAGTGATGACTATAATATAAACAGTGATAAGCACATAATATAAACGCATAGAGTCACACATGAACTGCACTATTTACAATGTTTCGTTCAGGCTTGTGGCATGTAATGCACTGGAGCTGCTTCGCCATGGTCCCAGAATTTGTGTCAACTCCAAGTCTGAGTCTCGTTGTAGGTTTAAGTCCCTCTTTATTCTCTGGTGCGTACATTGCGCACTCACAGGGGATTCTCGATGCACGTGTATCGTGCACTCACATGTGTTTAAAAAAGCGTAGCGCTTGAAACGAGTTTGAGCTGTACTCGCAATTGATTTGGAACGGCGCATGTCCTGTCTTCTCGTCCTTTGTGTCGCTTGCAGCGCTGCTGCTCCTTTCCTTTCATTACGAAACCAAAGCAACTCGCCCACCTACCTGTGATTCACCAACTTGGCCTTCGAAACACTTTTTTTTCTTACAAACAGAAAGCTGTCTATCTCCTCCACATTCTGGCGCAGGCGCGTGGCACCACAAAAGCTTTCTTTCTTTAACAAAAAAAAAACTGCCATCTGTACCCATTCTCATTGTGAGATTTGAGCTGCGAAAAAATAAATAAAAAGGCAAACGAAAAAAAGGAGAGGCAGGAATTGTTAATAAAAGTGTAGCATAGCTCGTTCCGCGTGTTCGGCGTCGACGTCACTTGCATGCAAAACGGATTTGGTCGCTGCCATTGAGCAACACTACAACGTTGCGATGTTTTTCGGTGTAAAACTACTAAAAAATCCTGCTGCGCAAGCACAGAGAAGTGTATTCGGCAAGCAAGTAGCCTAGGATAAACTACAAACTGGACAAACACGCTATCTCATTCATTCAGCACAGCCTCTGGGCTGTGCTGAACGTGTGCTACCAGTGCTACCTTTGTGTTTACACTAAAGTTACTCTCAAGCGTAAAATAACAATATGCCCTTCGAATATCTTGGAGCCCCCAAGCACTTCAGTGGAATGCTAAGGGTGGAATGCTAAGAACGTGCTTTTAGAGAGAAACGGGAAAGGTTTAGCGAGCCAAAGGTTTAATTTTGCTTCGAAAAACATTCATTCCGACGGAAAGGCAACATGCAATTTTTGCGAAGTGTGAAGCACATGACGAACCGATAAATTCATATAACATAACATAACTTTATTTCCCTTAAAGACCCCTCGAGGGGGTATTACAAAAGGGGTGGATTAACAAATAGTTTTTTTTTTGTTGCCAAAAGTTTTTATCACGAAAAGGGGACACATAATCGATCAAAAAATGATGATGAGCATTCAGTGGTGACGACATCATGGGGAAGGTCATTCCAGTCTTTTGCTGTCCAAACAAAGAAGGACATAGAAAAGGTGGTCGTCTTAATCCTCGGCCGGGCAACTTGAAGCGAATGACGCGTGCGGTGAGATACAGTGCGGGCCGGTGGGGCGATGTAGGGATGACGAAGGGTGCTGTGAAAAAACTTATGAAAAAGGCTGATGTTGAATTCCAATGGCGGAGTCGGTGCAGCCGACCGACTTCGCGAGTGAGCACTCGACTCTGGCGTAGAGCAAATCCTCCAAATCCGCCATCGGAACACAACCCGCCCTGCTGGAGCAAGGCGGAAGCTGCCGCGTTACCCAGAATACCTTGCGCGTGGTCTTTTCCGCTGTCTGTTTCCCACGTGGTTTACCAGCATCGCCGCATCGTTTGTTTGCTTGTTTAGCGCTATTCACCTGTGTGGAATGGATATCACGCCAAGCGTGCAACAGCTATTGTCCACGACGTCTGCTGTTGCTATCGAGTAGCAGAAGCATTGCCGCATGCTTTGCCGAGGTAGCCGAGCCGTCCGCCATTATCAACACAACTCGCGCCGCGCCAGCCGCGCCCCCAAGCAGGCAAACGTGTTAAAGGAAATGCATCACGCTGAGTTCCGGTCCACTCCACCGATTTCGGCGGAGCAGTTTTTCCTGCTCCACGGAGGGACTCCCGCTCTGAATCCCCTCCGGCTGTCTCATTGGAACTTTTGACTCTCGCTCTCTCTGTCATTGGAACACACTTGCTCTTAAAGGAGCAGAAAAACTTGCTCCGACTCCGCCATTGGAATTCAACATGAGACTAGAGATGCGGCGACGAATGTCACGGTATGAAATAGCCGATTCTTTTTTGTGCGATGTTATCTTGTCCATCAGGGAAATCGAATGCAGAAAAAGAAAAAGAGCGCTAGGAGAAAAGCGTATTTATTTATTTATTTATATTTGTTTATTCATTTTTGTTAGTTTTTTTATTTAGATCATCAATCCCTTCAGAAAACTTTGCAAGAAGGTAATGCTTCTTTATTACGACATAAAAGTATACCGATAGCACAATATATACCCCACACAAAAAAGAAAAAAAAAACACAAGCAGATAACAAAGACAAGCGATCGCTGCTAGTACTTCAAATCAAAGCCAACTCCAGTGATTTTTTTTTTTTTACCATGAGCAAGTATCTGAGCTTTTAAATGTTCCTGCGATGGCCCTGTCGGTTGCCCCATAGTACAACTAGTGAGACGTCTCAAAAATGACATTGTAAAAGCACGTAGGAGAAGGAATAAACGTTTATTGTTTCATGAATATAGTAAAAAAAGAAAGAAAGCAGATCTGACACTAAGCCGCGCATGGCTTGAAACAGCGAAATGGGACAATTCTGAAGACAAGTCTGGTTGCTTCTATCTTGTTTATATAGGTCCTTGGTCATATCTAGGGGATGTGGGTTATTTCTGAGTTGCTTCCAAGTCGGTGTTAAATGCTTTAGATATATAGTGTTAGGTTGTTGCTACGTGAATTCCAAGCGCATAGGGGTTCGACAGAACCGACACGACACGGTCATTGAAGCCTCAAAGACTGATATTGAGACTGAGACTGATGAACCGGCATTGTATAAGTTACCAAAATAAACGTTATCTAACACGTTACTCGTTACCCCAACAAAAAAGGAACGTGTTATCACCCTACTCTACTTCTAAATAAGGTAACGCGTTACCGTTACAAAAAAAAAATATTGTGGCAGGCGTCACCCCTGCCATCACTACATAATCACAACGTTTCACCAATGCGTGTTTGCTACTGGAACCCACAATGAGAATTATCTCTATCAAATTTACGTTTCAAATGAAACTTCTAACCCAGAAAGTATATTCAATATGCTGATTTGACGAGTATTATTTGTACATATGTACCGAACCTTAGCAATGTTATAGTGGCTTAAACTTGCTTGCAGAGTTACATGCGATGGCTTGTGACTCTGTGGCACATAAAGAAGCTATTTTCCTCGGTGCAATGTTACACACAATATGAGATTCAACCATTCACGCTATTAGCAAAGAAAGAATGACTGAATTTTCCAGAAAGTGATTGACTTTGTGTGGGTCCGAAGAGCCCCTATAGATTATCGAAATCAGAACTGTTTTTTTTGGGGTGCGGGGGGGGGGGGGGGCGAAGCTCTCATAAAGAAAGCGGCACCCGTTCGTCCCTCGTAGTAGTGCGTAACATGTCTTACGCTTTGACCTGCAAGGTGGTGCTCGTGGGAGATTTCTCCTGTGCGTTGTTGAACAATAAAAAAATTGCAGCATGCGTGTTAACTACAAGCCGAATTCTCCTGTCCCTCATTCCACATTAGCAGCCATTGTCATGTACATTGAGCACTATCTGAAAAGAAAAGGTTGCTACGTTATACTCGCTGGGCGTAACCTCCTCTGTTTTAGAAAGACTTAGCGAGCATTGGGCCGCAGTGCCATGAATACACTGAACTAGTATATACCATGAACTCGAGGTGGTTAAAAGTCCTTGGAATGTCCACTGGATGGCAGTGCTTCTATATGCGAAATATATGATGAAAAGATGCGAAATGGTGGTACTTGGAGTGTTGACTAGATGGACGAACGGACACACAGACATATGCATAGGCGGACGAACGCATGGCTGCAGGGACGAATGGATGCATGGACAGACGCAGGGGCGGGTGCATGGACGAACGCAGGAACGAACGTAGGAACGGACGTAGGAACGGACGCACGAGCAGACGCACGCACGGACGGGCAGATGGACGCATGGACGGTTACACAGACGGGCGCATGGACGGACGGAAGCAAGAACGAATGGACGGACGAATGCTTCGCCCCACTCTCCATCATTCACTCCGGGGATATGCTGCCATTTTTTTTGTTGCTTATGAAATAGCTCACCGCGCACGCCGGTAAGCAGTCGCCGCGAGGTTTCCATTCCCACTATATTTATTTTTTTTTTGGGGGGGGGGGGTATTGACGTGTTTGTAACACCAGATGTCCTATGGCCCGCTCCAGTCGTCTCGTCTGGGCCCCCGAAAAAGTAACGTATTACTGATTGATTGATGTGTGGTGTTTAACGTCCCAAAGCTACGATATGATTATGAGAGACGCCGTAGTGGAGGACTCCGAAAATTTCGACCACCTGTGGTTCCTTAACGTGCACCCAAATCTGAACACACGGGCCTACAACATTTTCGCCTTCATTGAAATTATGGGCGCCGTATACCTGGGATTCGATCCCGCGACCTGCGGGTCAGCAGTCGAGTACATTAACCACTAGACCACTACGGCGGGGCTAACGCGTTACTGGTAAGCGTTACTTGTGACGCGTTGCCGCCAACACTAGCTAAAACCAAGCGTTCATACCTCCCATTAATCTACCGGCACGTCGTTTTAGTGTAAGCCATCTATCGCTTCGGGATCATTCCGCTGGCCGCCAATGCCTTTGCCGTTACCTGGTATTCTCCCATCACACGTATACTCGAGGTCTGTTGCTCACTTCCGACGCTTCTCAGCCACTTATAAAGCCAATTTTTTGCCACCATATTTAGTGGACCACTGTGAGTATTGGAAGTTACCAATTTTCGGGGCACGTACAAGTTTATGAATATGATAGTTTTTTTTTTCATTGACTCAAAAGGAATAATCTTCCTAAACAACTACGCTCTTGGTACGCAAAAAAAAAGTCACACGCGCGTGGTACACGCTGTAAAGTCACAGCGAAAGCTAGAGAAGCGGCCTTTTTAGAGCCTTTTTAAACACTCTTGAAGCCACTAACTAGCTACAAGCACATATGCATGGTACCCACTAAGCCATACATCATCAAAGTATTTGAGTAGTGCCGAAGCATGCACAATACCTTTATTCGTCATTGCTTGAAAAAGCGTGGTACCCGCCAAACACGTTTTCCCCCTAATAATCAACTTATGATAGTGAAACTTACGACACGAGAGCTCTATAAGGCTTTAATTGAGTAATATAAACCAAGTTATTGTTTCCTTTTAGCGCCTAAATTCAAGTACACGGGCCTCATGTCTGACCGCTTCCGTCGACATGGGGCCGCCACAGCCAGGATTCGATCCCGTGACCTTCCGGTCAGCACTAGACCACCATGGTGAGTTATTAATGCCATGTCTTTAATGTGACTGACAATGCCACGTGCACAAGCTCTTCTAGGCTGTCCAGCAGTGAGAGCTGCTATTCGGGTGCATCAGAAAGCCAGCTAGGATCCGCAATCCTCTTCGACGAAGCAGAATACAATTGTTTAGGTTATCTAACACCTTAGTTGCCCCCTACACCTCCAGAAGGTGCCAAATGTCTAGACCACCAAGAGATAGAGTAAGAATATAAGAGAGGTAAGGAGGTTAACTAGCCTAGGTTAAGTTTGCTACCCTACACGTGGTGAGAAAGAAATAAGGGAGTGAAATAGAGAAAGAGAGAGGAGGGAACGGACATCACACACCGCAACTAGTGCAAGGTTTCATAGGTCGTTACCCAGGAATGTTGTCCTCAAGAACTATAAAAGGGCTAGTGTGGCTTTTAGGGCTGATGTACTTTCAGACCACGCACCCAAAATCTTCTCCTGTGTTAAGGGACGATCACTTAGTCCCCTCAAGGCACGTGGGAGAGTCCGGCGATCTTCCTCCAAGTCGGCACAATGGCCCAGAACAAGGTCTAGAATTTCTACGCAATTGCAGTTATCACAGTTGGGGGAGTCTGCCATACCAATGCGATAACTGAATGAGTTGGCAAATGCCACACCGACCCGCAACCGACACCCCTTATGTTACAGCTGTGCAAAACCAGATGAGATACGGAAATTGGCAACACCTCTGATGTCGCAGGTCGTACAATACCACGTTAGGTTATAATTGATTGCTTGATATGTGTGGTTTAACGTCCCAAAACCAACATATGATTATGAGAGACACCATAGTGGAGGGCTCCGAAAATTTTTACCACCTGGGGTTCTTTAACGTGTACCTAAATCTGAGCACACGGGCCCACAACATTTCCGCCTCCATCGGAAATGCAGCCGCCGCAGCCGGGATTCGATCCCGCGACCTGCGGGTCAGCAGCCGAGTACCTCAGCCACTAGACCACCACGGCGGGGCCACGTTAGGTTATGAACGCTTTCGACTAATCGCAGGGTGGGATGAATTCAACGATTTAGAAAAAAAGAAAAAAATATCGCTTTCGCCTTTTTGTCATCCTAGGTGTACAAATAATGAAGCCTGTAATTTTTTTCCTACAGGGTCGTGGTTTTCCTTTTGTTCTACACAATGGTCATTGTAGCATTCTTTGTGTGCTGTTTAACGACTAATTTCAAGTGGCACTTTTAAACTTTTTTGGTTCAGATTCAGGAGAAGCTTAGTGTATCTTTCGGGCCTTCAAGAACTTCCTTTTTGACCATGCAAGCCCTACGAGGCTTGGACAGCAGGCCTGAACCATGCATTACGTTTAAGGGTTAACGAACAAAATCAACAATAACAATTTATTGCACTAATACCTTTATCATTCATGTTTCTTTGTATTGTTTCATTTCTCTATGTGCCTGCGCAAATACCATGTGAATGTTCCTGGGCACGTTAAATAAATTATTGATTGATTGATTATTAGTAGTAATGTGATCATCTAGAGCAAGAGGTGAGTGAAACCGTTCGTGCTTCTGTTTGAGACAACTAGCTTGTTTTATAAAAAACGCTAACCCAACAATTTCATATTTAGTTAGTTCGCAGCTAGTTAGATAATTTTATAAGTGGGGCTCGAACATTGCGATCATAATAAAGGGGGGCATAAAAACACAAATAGTGCAGGAGGAACGTTCACGGCTAAACGAAAGTGCTAAGAAAGCTTCATTTTTAAATGCTTCATATAATGTTTCGTTTAAAACTGTTGGCCTTTCTTCACGAGGCATGAGTACCGCTAAACTGAGAGGCCCATAAAAGTGCATAAAATTAAGCTTCTAGGTGAAGTCTCATAAAAAAAGAATAGAAGCAAGGGGGGGGGGTGCAAGTTAGGCGCGCGAAAACACTGGTTCTCCGTCACCGCGAAGTTGTCCTGTCGCCTCTCTCTGCGAAAGAATCTTCCTCTCAACAGGGAAGCCGTCACTACTGGCTTCTCGGAATGCTTTCCTTGGCCACTCTGCACCACGTTATACTCAGTACTACAAAGTTGCAGTGCGACCCACAGCAGTAGCGCCAGACATTGCACCACGCTTTGTACGAACTCGCAAGCACTCTTCGCTTTCCAAGAGCGGTAATTTCGGAGGACACAGTGAGCTCACAGAAATACCAGTGGGATCAAACCCTACAAACGAAGGCCTCCTTTCACCTACCGGTACGTGCGCCAAGTACCTCGAAGCATTATGCACGGCGTTGATAGGACGGTGGTCAGGTGCACGCTTCTTCGTATAGGCTGAGTCACTGTCGGACAAAACGAAGAACCTCTGTTATGTCTCGACAATGTACTTTCTCATTCTGCTGAGCCTATACTCATGCAGCAAACAAGACGGCCCTTTTGAAAAGTACCGCACGTGACGCGTTTTCGCGTGATTTTTTCTATGCGCAAATATCCTTTCACTTGTCGCCTTCACATTTTTTTTTGAACTTTTGAAAAGGTACTGACACATACTTGGAAGGTGCCTGTACTCTTCTATACAAACCTCTTACTACCGCTGAGGACGGGCCCCTTGCCACCCCTACCCTTGCTTCGGACTGCTGTTCGTGCTGATGACGACCGTGCCACTGCTCACTTAATGTTTTCTCTTCTTTCCACTTTTCTCTCTATTTCCTTCCCCGGAGGCACTGCGCCGTGCTACCGACCGGGTTGCAGAAATTAGGCGCCTTTTCTCATATTCTAACCACTACCACCAGCACTAACCTCTTATGTATGTACAGTCAATCTCAATGAGTTGCAACACGTCGCCTGTGTTCAAAAAATAGCGACAGAACTACGAAATGGCACCTGAATGAAAAAAAAATGGTGAATTCAACTCTCCCAATTACCGCTTCTTACTGAACCAATTTAACACTAAGCGGTGTCATTGATGAGGCTTGGGGTGACCATAACCACAGCCAACGTGTTACAACTCTGATCTGGCGTCACTGTACAAAGGAGGCTTGGATCAACAGAGAAGTTCAGAGAATACTTATTATATATTTCGTGTTGATCTTATAAAGCCAGTTGCATTAGTGCACACTTACCGGTATAGACGCTAGATTTGTGTGAGGCTGCAGCACCGATTCTGGTGACTTCACGCAGCACAGTCTGGGTACTTCCAATGGCGTCTTGCACCAAAACTTCCAAAATGACTGCTTGCGCGTCATCATTCAAGCCAAGCCGTAGAGTGGCCGCGGAACGGCTCGCTATCTTGCGGAAGGAGAAGCTCATCCGTGTTGTGACGTCAGAATAGAGTAGGAACCGGAACAATCTTTTAAAAGCGTACCGTCATTACTTTTTCATTGTGCACTCTCGCTTAGAAGTACATTTTGAGGGCCTGGTTTTTTGTTTGGTGTAAAAAAAATTAAGATAGACTGAAAAATTTCGCGTCAGAACCCATTTCTCACACATATATATTTTACTGAACACGTTATATGCGTATTTTTTTTCCTATTCAGTGTTACAATATCCTCGTACTCTTATGTCAATGAAATTTTTCTATAACATGCGAATAAGGTTTATTCCCCTCATGAGTAGCATTCATTTAGGTTGCTTGAATCGAAAAAAAACTATTATTGTTAGCATACTTCTTATAATTCGCTACTTGTTTCACTTACTTTGCGTATTGTGATGCCTGTAAGCGTTTAGTTGAGAGAACGTACTACTTACTTTAAGTTACCAGCACTGGAATTTTAACGGTGCGGGCCCGGCCACTGCCGCAGACGAGAGCGGCGACTGGTAGAGCGGTACGGGCATGCATCGCCGAAACAAATCCAATGGGTGCTGGCTGCGCTTACGTGTATTCGAAGAATATGACGTGTTCGTCTACACTTTACCCAAATCATAAAAATTTAGAACGGAGGGGCCGTCGCATGCAAGCAGTCCGAGTGTGTTCTGCTTTTGCTCTCCTGTGTGGTGGTGACCAGGTAGTTTCTAACGTGAATTACACGTGTCTCCTATTATACGACAGTCAATGCGGCCACCTGCGAGAACGAGGGTCGAATAGGAGCTTTTAACTGGCGGCTTGTGAGAAACAGAACGAGCATCTAATGCAGTAATTTTTGCTTATTTACATCAGTACCTGCAACGCCGCTGTGACATTACTGAAGGGGGGGTGTACATACAAAGTCAGTGTAGAATCACACAGCTGTGATAGTACACTAAAACAGCACACACACACACACACACACACATACATAAATATATATATATAGATATATATATATAATATATATATATATATATATAGATATATATATATATATATATATATATATATATATATATATATATATATATATATATAGTACGCAGGTGATTGATACTCAGTGACTGAGTCCTCCGTTTAACCAAAATTGTGGTGACAGGCATGGCTTTTGGTTATACGAATAAAACAGTCGACTACTCAAAGCTTAGCTCTGTTGAGTTAGACAATGCGGCAAAGGTTCTACCTGCATTGCCTATTATTATGAAGTGGCATTGCAATTTATGCCTCGCTAGATAATGGCCAAATGTCTGGGATGTTTACTTGACGTTTGTTTCGTCTAATCAAGCGTTTGAGTTTTTGCGCCCGCCTGTGTCTCTTTAGAATAAAGGTGTTTATTCATGCAACATAAATGATTGCGAGGGGTTTCCGCTCCAGAAAAAGTATGGTTGTTACCGCGCTTGTCTCTGCCTGGTCTCTCTGTGTCCTTGTCTTTATTTGCGAGCACCAGTTTACCTTAAAGTATGAATATTATGCATCTCATAGTGTGTGTATCATGATTACTTTTGACAGCTTGGGCTTCTTCATTGTGCTCATAAATCTTAGCGCACGGATGAAGGTAAGTGCAAACGTAAGGGCTAACCTTATTTTTAGGCACAATTTCAATGAGAACTAGCAGGCAATAATGCAGAGAAAAGTATAGGGTGGTGTTAATAAAAGTAATTGTAATGTAAATCAGAACAAAAAGGAGTGGGTGAAAAATTACAGCATATCCACGGGCTGGATGATGATGAGTGGGCGAAGTTCCGGAGGGAATCACTGGTAAACCGTGAATCTTCCGTGTGATTCGCCCAGTCGATCATCATTTGAAGATATGAAATACGCCGTGTGTGTATGCCGTGCCGCTTGGGCCTCCCGCTCTCGTACGGCAGGATCTTGGCGGCGGTGTCGCGTAGCTTCACGGCGCGCTTCTGCCTCGCGGGCTCGCACATCGGGATTCTGTCTGCGAGCGCGCACTGCCTCCGCATGTTCATTTATATGCGCGGTTTAACGTTCCAAGACTAATTGGTAGCTTCTTATTTGTAACTGTTTGTTTCTGGGTGCTCGGTCACGGCTGGGTTATGTGAGTTGTTTATGGGTTTCTTGTATAGTTCGGTGTTACAACCTTCAGATAGGTGCTGCTAGGTTGTTCCTATACCTGAATTCCAAGCGCGCAGGGGTTCGACAAAACCAACAGCACTGGGTCGTTAAAATCCCAAAGACTGAAACTCGTGCTGAAACCAGTATTTTGTATACGTTGCCGAAAAAAATGTAATCAAACACGTTACTCGTTACCCCAACAAGTAAGGAACGTGTTACAACCATATACGTTACCTAGAAGAAAAGTTGATGCGTAAGCGTTACCTAGAAGTATGTAACGGACGTTACCTCTGCATGTACTACGCGATCATAGATTTTGACCAAAGTTTGGTTACTACAGGAACGCACAATAAAAATTCTCTATGTCAAATTTTTCAAATGAAAGTACTCGCCAAACAAGAATTATATTCAATTTGCTGATTTAACGAGTATTATTTGTACGTATGTACCGGACCTTAGCAATTTGTAGTGGCTTAAAGTAGCCTCTAGAGTTACATGCGATGGCTTCTGATTCTGCGGCATATGGTGAAGCTGTTTTCCTTATATACAGAAAATATGAGATTCGATATTCCACGCTATTAGCAAAAAAAAAAGCATGACTGGATTCACGAAAAACTTACAGTAATTGGCTTCGTCAGGGACTGAACAGCCCCTCTAGCGTATATCATCGAAATCGGAGCTTTTTTTTTTTCGTTTGCCCGTGAAGTAGCTCACCGCACGCTGATAGGAAATCGGCGAGGTTTGCATTTCCCACTTTTTTTGGGGATGGGGGGGGAGGGGGGGTATTGACGCGTTTGTGACACCAGATGTCCTATGGTCGGCTTTCGTAGTTTTGTCGGGGCCACCAAAAACGTAACGCGTTACAAGTAACGGCATTAATTATGACGCGTTACCGCCAACACTGGCTGAAACCCAAGTGTACGCACGTCCAACAAATCTACCTGTACGTCAGTATCTTCTATTGTTTCGGAGTCCTTCCGGTGAACTCAGATGCTTTTGGAGTTACCTAGTGTTCTCCCATCGTTACCGAGTAGGCTCCGAACTAATAACAATTTATTATACAAATATTTTACGATGTTTTTTTAATTCTTTTATTTTTTGCATGTGCCACGCAAAGATTTTGAAGTTGTTCCTAGGCACGTTAAATAAATGATCGATTCATTGATTATTAGTAGTAATGTATTCATCTACAGCAACAGCTGAGTCACACTGTTCGTGTTCTGTTTGAGACAACCAGCTTGTTCTACAATTAACGTACACGTACACGCTCCCATTTAGTCAAATCACCACTAGTTAGATAATATTATAAGTGAGGTTCGAGCATTCCGATCTTAATAAAGGGGGGCAGAAAATTGCAAATAGTGCGAGACAAACGCTGACGGCTAAGCTAGATTGTTAAGAAAACTCAAATATTATATGCTTTCTGCAATGTTTTGTTTAAATCTGTTGGCCTTTCTTCACAATACATGAGTATGGTTCAACTGAAAGGCCCATAAAACTGCATAAAATTGAATTTCTGAGTGAGGTCTCATCATAAAAAAATATAAGGGGTGGGGGGCGTGAGAGTAAGGTGCGCAAAAATACGGGTTCTTTGTCGCCGTGAAGTTGTCCTGTCGCTCCCCACCATGAAAGAATCTTTCTTCCAACATGGATGCCGTCACTTGTCGCTTCTCGGAATACTTTCCTTGGCATCTATGCATCATAATAGACACTACTACAAAGTTGCAGTGCACCCCAGCAGTAGCGCTAGACATTGCACCACGCTTTGCACGAACTCGCAAGCCCTATTCGGTTTCCAACCCAGCGAAGCTTGGTTAACCTCCCTGCCTTTCTTCGCTATTTATTCCTCTCTCTCTCTCTCTCTCTCTCTCTCTCCAAAGAGCGGCAATGTCGAAGGACACTGTGAGTGTATAAAAATACCAGTGGGATCAACTCTGGAAACGAAGGCCTCCTTCGGCATTTCAGCCACCAGTACATGCGCAAAGTAGCTCGACGCATTATGGACAACGTCGACCGGACAGTGGTCAGGTGGACGCTTCTTCGAAAACAGGATGAGTCACTGCCGGCCAGAGCCTGGAACCTCTGTTCTGTTTTGACCATGTACTTTCTCATTCTCCTGATCTGCTTGTACTCCTGTAGCCAACGACACGGCCATTTTGAAAAGTACCGTGGATGACGCATTTCGTGTGCTTTCATCTGTGTGCAGTGCTCCTTCAACTTTTCTTCTTTATATTTTATTGAACCTTTGAAATGGTACCGACACATACGTGGCAGGTGTCTGTGCTCTCCCATACAAGTTTCTTATGTACTGCCACGGTCAACATGAGTTGCAACTCTCTGTCTGTACTCAAAATAGCACCAAAACGGCGAACTGGCCACTGAAAAAAAAAAGGTCAATTCTGATATCTCAACTACCGCTTCTTACTGAACCAATTTAAGATCAATCAGTGTGATTGATGAGGCTTGGGGTCACCGTGACCACCACCAGCGTGTTGCAACTCATATCGGGTGCCACTACACAAAGACGACTCGGAGCAACTGCAAAGTTCAGCCAGTGCTTATGAGATATTTTATGTTGATAATAAAGTCAATTTTTCTATCGGACATCTATCAGCGCTGGTGCTTGACAGGTGTGAGGCTGCAGCACCGACTCCGATGATCTCACGAAACGCAGTCTGGCTACTTGGGATGAAGTCGTGCCCCAAAATTCCCAAAACGACTCATTGCATGTCATTATTCAAGTCACGTCGTAGAGTGGCCGAGGAGCGTCTCGATATCTTGCGCGAACACGGGAGGAGAAGCTCATCCGTGTTGTGACGTCAGAGTACAGTAGGAACCAGGACAAGCTTTTAAAAGCATACTGTAATTACTTTTTTTATGGTGCACCTTCGCCTAGCAGTACATTTGCTAGGCTCTTGAGGGACTGCTTTTTGTTTGGTGTAAAAAAATAAAAAATAGACTGACAATTTTGTGTCATTACCCATTTGTCGCAGAAAATATATTTTACTGAACACATTTTTGTATTTTTTTCATATATTTATCTTATTTTGTGCCACAGTAACTTCATGCTCATGCGTTCTTGCAATATTTCTATACCATGCCAGGAAAGTTTATTCTTCTCACATGTAGCCTTTATTTTTGTTGCTGGAACTGGAACAAAACTTCTAGTACTGGAAGCACTTCTTTTATGATTGGCTACCTGTTTCATTAACTTTGTGTATTGCGATGTCTGTCAGTGTTTTGTTGAGATAAGCAGCACTGAAATTTTGACGGTGCGGCCAGAGCCGCCCTGATAGTCTAAAAGTGGGCACTTCTCAGCCGCTCCCGCAGATGCGAGTGACGGCTGGAGGGGGGCGGGTGCGCATAGCAAAAACAAGACCAATGAAAGCTGGCAGTGCTGATGCGTATTCATGTGCCGCAATATGGAGAAACGAGAGAGGACGAATACGTTTACGCTTTATCTTCTAAATAATGAGAATATAGAACGCAGGGGGGCGTCGCATTCAAGCGGTCAGGCGAGCAGATAGTGTTCTGCTCTTGCTCGCCTGTCTTGTGGGGACGCGCTAGTTTCTAACTTGAATTTATGGGCTAACGGGCAGCTTCTTACTCGCGGTTTATCAGAAACAAAACGAGCATATTATGCAGCATTTTTTTGTTTATTTACATAGTTCCTGCAATGCCGCAGTGCACTACGGAAGGGGGACGCGTAATAACAATTTTGTGATAGTACGCAAAAACATCGTAATAAATATATATATATATATATATATATATATATATATATATATTACAACAAGCACAGTACGCATACAAAATTTTGGTACAATATGGCACGTATCAACCAGGTAGAGAAGGTGTTAATACACATGTCACAATTTCACAACGATGAGAAAAAGTCATAGTTTTACGTCAAGTATATGCGGCATTTTTTTTTCTCTCTCACCACGAAAAGGTTCTTTCTGGTGCCAGTGCCTAATGTGAAGGTTACGATGGGCAGATAGCCTTCATTTTTTGCTATCAGTTTCGTATCAAGAAAGTATCCTGTCCTACCAGATGTTGGCAAGGGTTAGTTCACCTGAGCCACTGTTTTACCTGTAATATAAAAAAAATATGCAGGTGATTGATACTCAATACTGAGATGCCTCCGTTTAACCGAATTAGTGCTACAGGCATGGTTCTTGGTACGAATAAAGGAGCCGACTCGAAACTTAGCTCTGTAGAGTCAGCCAATGCGGCAATGCTTCTATCGGCATTCACTATTATGCCGAAGTGACATTGCAATTTATGCTTCGCTAGATAATGGCCAAATTTTTTTTACCCGTCCTTTATTTCGTCTAATGAGGTGTTTAAGTTTTTCTTTGCTCACCTGTGTCTCCTTGAAATAAAGGTGTTTAATCATGTAACATCAGTAATTGCAAGGGTTTTACGCGCCATACAAGGTATAGTTAGTAGCGCGCCTCCACCTGTCTAGTATCTTTGTGTCCTTTTCTTTATCTTCGCGCACCAGTTTACCCTAAATTATGAATATTATGCATTTCATGGTGTGTGTACCAGGATTCATTTTGACAGCTTGGGGTTTTTTTATTGCCTTCATAAATTTAAGTGCGCGGATGAAGCAATGTGTAAAGCTAAGGGCTCATTTCCTTTGTTACGCACAATTTTAATGAGAACTAGCAGGCAATAATGCAGGGAAAATTATAGGAGGTGTTATTAAAAGTAATTGTAATGTAAAAAATAAGCAAGAAGAGTAGGTGAAAAGATAAGTTGCCATGGTCAGGGACCGAACCTGTGACTTTTGAACAATGCGTCCGATGCTCTACCAACTAAGCTACCACGAGGCTACCTCCCTTCCACTTTATGGGGTATATCTGTGTCTCAAACGTGGGAGCGTTAGTCAGCGCCACCTGTATACCCATGGAGGCGAGTGTGGACCACTCTTCTTGGTTGTTTAGAGTCACGTAGTACGTGATCTTATTACGAGATCACAGCTGACTAATAATGCCTCGCACACCTCCTCAATGCATGAAGTCTGCCAGAACCACGGCCACTCTATGAAAAATACACGGTGCGGCTTGCCGCGTCGTGGCAATGGGCTAGGGGGTTGTAGCAGAGTTAACAGTTGTCGCCGCATTTCGCTAGGATGGCACCAGCAGTATAGGGTGAGCTAGAGTCACTGTATAGGAGTCACGTCGTATGTGGGAAAGCTCATAGGACGATGTAATCATCATATATTGTAATTCCGTGCAGTCAATGAACATTGAGCAAAAACATATAGCGACTACTTTTCAAGCTTTTAAACGTAGAAGATCTCACATGTGACATGGTGATGAGCGACACAGTATTGAGAGACAACGGGTTTTTTCGACAGAGGACGACAATACCACATTCATGGTACTGCGGTCGTGGCGTCGGGTGCTTTAACACATGGACCACTCTGTGTGTGTGTGTGCGGGGGGGGGGGGCGATGAAACTTTTGCCGCATCCACGCTGTCTTCGACCGGAGGGGTGCATTTGCTTGGCTTAGCAAAAGAATGTTTCATACGGCCTTAGAAACAACAAAGCTAATCTTGGTCTGAAAGTTTATGAGATAGCCGTGTATTGCACAGTATCCCGATACCATCTATAGATCCTGAACGCTTGCTTTTTTTCTTTCATGTAAATGTTGAAGAGGAGATCTTGACGCCTTTTAATGCTACTGGCTGCTCTCTCTCACTTAGCAGAGAAAATATGCAGTAAAAATTATAATAAGACACAAAAAGGTTATACAGCCAAATATAATATGTACATATGCACTCGAGTCGACGTTGGTGGATCAGTGACTATGTATACGATGTTCGGCTGCTGAGCAAAGGTCACAGGTTCGATTTTGGCTTCGGCGGTCGCATTTAGAAGGGCGCTAAGTGGTATACAGAGGACCATGTGCTGTGCGAGGTCATCATTATCATCATCATCAGCCTGACTACGTCCACTGCAGGACAAAGGCCTCTCCCATGTTCCGCCAGTTAACCCGGTCCTGTGCTTGCTGCTGCCAATTTATACCCGCAAACTTCTTAATCTCATCTGCCCACCTAACCTTCTGTCTCCCCCTAACCCGCTTCCCTTCTCTGGGGATCCAGTCAGTTACCCTTAATGACCAGCGGTTATCCTGTCTACGCGCTACATGCCCTGCCCATGCCCATTTCTTCTTCTTGATTTCAGCTATGATATCCTTAACCCCCGTTTGTTCCCTAATCCACTCTGCTATCTTCTTGTCTCTTAAGGTTACACCTACCATTTTTCTTTCTATTGCTCGCTGCGTCGTGCTCAATTTAAGCTGAACCCTCTTTGTAAGTCTCCAGGTTTCTGCTCCGTAGCTAAGTGCCGGCAAGATACAGCTGTTATATACCTTCCTCTTGAGGGACAGTGGCAATCTACCTGTCATAATTTGAGAGTGCTTGCCGAATGTGCTCCACCCCATTCTTATTCTTCTAGTTACTTCAATCTCGTGGTTAGGCTCTGCGGTTATTACCTGCCCTAAGTAGACATAGTCTTTTACAACTTCAAGTGCACTATTACCTATCTCGAAGCGCTGCTCCTTGCCGAGGTTGTTGTACATTACTTTCGTTTTCTGCAGATTAATTTTAAGACCCACCTTTCTGCTCTCCTTGTCTAACTCCGTAATCATGAGTTGCAATTCGTCCCCCGAGTTACTCAGCAATGCAATGTCATCGGCGAAGCGCAGGTTACTAAGGTATTCTCCATTGACTCTTATCCCTATAACTGTTCCCATTCTAGGCTTCTGAAAACCTCCTGTAAGCACGCGGTAAATAGCATTGGGGAAATTGTGTCCCCCTGCCTTACACCCTTCTTGATTGGTATTCTGTTGCTTTCTTTATGAAGCACTATGGTAGCAGTTGATCCCCTGTAGATTTATTCCAGGATGTTTATATATACTTCATCTACGCCCTGATTCCGCAGTGTTTGCATGACGGCTGATATTTCTACTGAATCAAACGCCTTCTCGTAATCTATGAAGGCTATGTATAGTGGTTGGTTATACTCTGAGCATTTCTCTATTACCTGATTGATAGTATGAATGTGGTCAATTGTTGAGTAGCCTGTTCGAAATCCTGCTTGTTCCTTTGGTTGATTGAATTCTAATGTTTTCTTTACTCTGTTAGCAATTACCTTTGTAAATAGCTTGTATACTACAGAGAGCAAGGTGATCGGCCTGTAATTTTTCAAGTCCTTGTCATCTCCTTTCTTATGTATTAAGATGATGTTAGCGTTCTTCCAAGACTCTGGTACTTTTCCTGTCAGGAGACACCTCGTAAATAGAGTGGCTAGTTTTTCTAACACAATCTGTCCTCCATCTTTCAGCAGATCTGATGTCACCTGATCCTCACCAGCAGCTTTGCCTATTTGCATGCTCTCCAAAGCTTTTCTGACTTCTTCTATCATTACTGGTGGGGTGTCATCTGGGTTACTGCTAGTTCTTATAGTATTAAGTTTGTGGTTGTCTCGGCTACTGTACAGATCTCTGTAAAACTCCTCCGCTATATTAAATAACACCACATCGCTCGGAGCACCCCACTACGGCGTCGCTCATAATTATATCTTGGTTTTGTAACGTACAATTACTGTATAGCCTGTGTAGTACAAGTTCAAATCGGCAAAATGAACTCGCGTGTAGACGCCCCAAGTCTGTATGGCTTGGCATAAGCGTTTCAATACTGAGATACAAACACATTCTTTCAAATGTATCTACCTTATTAGAAATACTGAAATACCTTATTAGAAATACTTTATTAGAAATACTGAAAAGTAGCTCTAAGATACACCATCGTCATAGTCTTGTACCTCGACACTGCTGAGCCCTGCGATACTGCCTAGTCTTCGCCCACGCACTCCGCTGTTCGTGTTTCGTATGGCGCCGATAGTGCATATCTTTAGCAAAGGGCGTTCGACTTAATCAAACAAGAATGACGATTCAAGCTGGCCCCCAGGTACACCCGAATTATAAGGCAGCTCCGAGAATCTCGTGCACGTTTCACGGTCAGTCGCGGAAATGGTACGCTTGGTGTGGCGGCGTCACAGTTCCGCTGAGTTGTCATTTTGTTGACCCACGTGCGAAAAAAAGAAGTAAATTACGACAGCAAAAAAAAGTACTGACTGCACGCGTTTCCTCGATATGCACCTGGAAAGGCTTCAACTCGTGGCACCATTTATCGTCTTCCCCGACCTTGCTTCTTCCACCTAGAAACTCTCCCACCCCCTTCCTACCCCGTGACAAACTGTACATCCGTGCCTGATGGTCTGCTTGCCCAAACAAATCCCTCTTCTCCCCAGCCACTCAAGTACTGTCAGTAGCCGTCTTCACTTCCAGGCGCGACGCCGAACTCCTTACCAGGCTGCTCAAATTAGGCGCCATTTTATTTTTCCTTACTACCACTACTAGAGTGTACTAACCCACCACCACTTCAAACTGAAGCGTAACACCAGGAGGACAACGACGAGCTTGGCCGGCGTCGTGTCCCTGTCAATTCAGGCTGTCTTTCAAAACGACATCAGTATTGTGAAGATAGCAACGGCAGTGCAGGTGCGAGCATTCAAAGAACCACTTTGAAAGAGAAAACCAGACTCTTCCTGCACCCTCGACGACAATTCCATTTGAACCCCGCTGGGTCTCTTCTCCCGCGAAGCCACCGCCACAGCGCGCACCTTGTGGTTCTATACGCTGCAACTTCGAGTGCGCGGCTTAGTCTGTGGTCTATTCTGAAATGACGAAGCTGCAGTTGTAGGTGCGATTGTACTGGAACACATAGCCACAACTTATCTTGAACTAAGAGCCAAGGTAGCGCACACGGGGTTTGCGCCAACTCGTGATGCTCCGCGACGACAGGAGACGCAAGAAAAGCTGTAGAAGGAATGCAAAGAGGTAAACCGGCTGGTGAAGTAAACTGACAGCGACCCCGCTGAAAGTTAGCGGAGAAATTGTGTTAGAAAAACTGACCACCTTAGAAATGTCTCTTGATGGGAAGGGTACGAGAATCTTGGAAGAACGCCACCATCATCCTAATCCACAAGAAAGGAGACGTCAAGGACACGAAAAATTACAGGCCGATCAGCTTACTGTTCGTTCTCCACAAACAATCTACAAAATAAGAGCTAACAGAGCAGTACGGCAGTTCACAGGCTCAATTCGGTCGTGCTCGCTCGCGCAGAGAAACCGTTTATATGTGCACGAAAATGTGAGTGGAGAAACATGATATGATGACTTAGTGTATATTTTCTTGTCCCATGACCAGTACCTTTTTCCTGGAGAACTAAACAGTACATGCGTTCGCGGCCGCTCACGGTCACTTAACCACTGACCGCCATGGACGCCTGGTTTACTTAGAAAAACGGATGAGCTGAAAAGGTGTTTCTATTCAAAAAACAGAAGGAAAAAGAAGGCTCTCTGCAAAGTGAACAATAGATGTAGTTTACCTACGACTTCTGGCAGCTGTGTGAGTTTATTTATTTATTTCAGCAATAAAATAAGAAAAATATTAATGAGTAAAATTAAGGTTAACTTCTTGAACGTGGCAGCAGCCATGCGCTTCGGTTGAGTAGCTTCCAATGTGCCATCAAGTAAAGTTTTCCCCACGGTACCGGCGATGACTGCACAAGAAAAAGCAGCGGGCCGACAAAGGGAACATGAAACGTAGACGCTTCGATGAATTGAAAACGAAGTTTGATACAAAATAAGAACAACCATGAACGACATTACAAGTCATCACGGGGTATTCACCGATAAGTATGTGGCTCTCGCGTCGAAATGCGAGTCCCCTTGTTAAAAACAGATATCCATTATGCGCACTAGTGCATATTCTTTATTACAGCTATTTTAAATGCGACGCGTTTCTACCAATCAATATCTATCTATCTATCTATCTATCTATCTATCTATCTATCTATCTATCTATCTATCTATCTATCTATCTATCTATCTATCTATCTATCTATCTATCTATCTATCTATCTATCTATCTATCTATCTATCTATCTATCTATCTATCTATCTATCTATCTATCTATCTATCTATCTATCTATCTATCTATCTATCTATCTATCTATCTATCTATCTATCTATCTATCTATCTATCTATCTATCTATCTATTTTCAACTGTTAATCTTTGCGCTTTCCATCTTTAACAACTAAATGAAGTGTTACGCTGGACGCATACGCAGGAAAAGGGTTGAGTTAGTTCGTACGACGTTTCATGGCCTTGTTAATTCATATTGCGTTATACAAGTAAAAGATATCGTCTCAGAATGAGTGAAATATGCCAATTTTTTTTATCGAGTGTACTGTGAGTCGGTGTAGTGTCTCCCAAATCTGAGATCCACTACACATCTTACTTTAGTTAGTCGAATAGTACACTTGATTTTTTTATTAGCGCTAATTTGTTTATTTTATTATGGGTGTGTCTAATGTGTGCGCATTCCATTTCTACACAGTAAGTACGTGTATTGAAAGATTGAAGTTTTATGCCTTGAATCAAGGAAGGCCATTCTCGGGGGCTCATTTATTTTTTTGGCACGACTTTAATGAACACCAGCATATGAAGAAGAAGGTATAAAGGGCGTAGACTGTACTGTTTTGAAGGAGCACTGATATCAAACCAACTAATGTCAATTTATTTTTGTGAACGTATAGCTGTCGACCTCCTATTAGCAATTCGGGACGTAAATCGCTACTGAGTGATGAATAACTACCATTTATAATAATTCAAATCTCCGGTATCTAGCACGATTTAAAGTGGCTTGCAATCCCGGCATTTTTAGCGCTAAGAGCCTCGAGTTCAGCTCCACCACGACACAGGTGACCAATTTTCCACAAGAAAAAAATAGACTTGAAGCTGCTCCGTAAACATTTCGTCTGCTAGGCGCACACGGTCAGTCATGCCTTGTCACTTTTATTGCCGTCATCGCCGTAAGAAAGTGTTGACTAGGGTTGAATATGACACTCTGAAGCTTGTTATCACTTCGATTCACGACGTCGGGAGTGCTTTTTGCTTCGATTCACCCTTTGCAGAACCGCGATTTCAAAGTGGACGCCGTTCCAAGCAGCAATGAGGAAGTGCCCGAGGATGCATCCTCCGGTTATGCTCACTCGCTTTCCTCAATTAAAACTCATCTTAGGGAGTTTTTGGCATGCACAGTATTCAGGTATACGCGAAGGGTTCAATGGAACATCAGTACAGCAAATGTGCTCCAGCGGAGAAGTGGAGTACGTTCTCTGTTCGTCAGATTTTTTCGCCCTTCCAAACAGACGACTGCAGGTCACCACTGTTCCCCGACATGCTGACTGACGAGCACACGTTGAATCATGCTCTTTTCTTTCGCCGTTTTTTTTTCTTGATAGGTGTTTTGCATTTTTAACTTCACGAATTACAAGATGTGGTGTGACAAAGATCAGAGCGTTGCGACGAAAATAAGACATGACGAGTGAGAGCGTAATGAAAGGGCAGATGAGTTGGCGAAAACCGCTCATCATTCTACGCAAACGTGCCTCATTCCGGTATTATAATTAGATGTACATAGAATTTTAAGAACAACAAAACGTGAGTTATGCCTGTTTACCTGGTTCACTAACAAAACAAAGGAATCGATTCTATATGCTTTTGATCCTAGCCTTGAATACCAATTACACTGTGACCTCCCAAGACGCATCGACACATTCATACATCGCCTACGACTTGGAACTGCTTACACAAAGCAGTTCATACTTTGTATTCAACGTGCAACATTGTCAGCATGTTCATGCGGCCACGGCGAGGAGGACATCTGTCACCTCTTGCTCGACTGTCTGAAACACGACACACACCGAAGGCGACTAGAACATGTAAGTTAGATCCCGAACGGCCGTTTGCGTTGAATAAAACACTAGGTCTATGGCCATCCAAAAGAAATGGCAAAGCAATGAACGTGCCGCAACACTTCTACGAAGAAACGAAAATTTGTGACCACTATATACTGAGCGGAAAAAAGTTAAAAGTGAGCCCGGCGACTACGTGTTTGTTCTGCCAATAGGAGAACTTTTATTGTCACCAATGCACGACTGTATATATGTATATATGCTTTTTTTTCCATTTTCTTGATTTGTAACAATCAAGTGGAAAGGGGTATCCGTCGCCGAGTAACGGTGACAGAAACTCCTTGGTTTATTTTCTACCTCAATAAAAAAAAGCGAGAGCGTTTCCAAGCTTCGACGCCACTATAGGCGCCATGATAAGAACACTCAGATTGTAGACGTCATCGCTACAAGTGCATCGTCGCTCAGTATGGTATGTGGGATATGTGTCACACCTAACATGTAGCACTAGAATCGATATCGCATTGCACTCTATTTTTCGTTGAGCTTTGTTTCACTGTTTGCCGTCGAAATAATATGACTTCCACGTGATAGAAGCGATTCAAATTTGGCCAAGAAGACATAACAAGCAATCGAATGAATGACATGTCTCAAGCATGAAGTTTATTGTCAGTGCCTCTTTGCGATAATTGTTATAATGACGGGGAAAAACTGTTTGTTGATGAAGCGACCGACAAAAAGCCACCTTAACTCTAGAAGATATCAAACCTGCAACCTCCGGATGTCACAGGTTAGGCATCTGTCAGTGGTAAGGTGCCTTTTCGTCGGTCGTACATTATGATCGAATCTTGGCCGCAGCGCCTGCATTTCGATGGTGGCGAAATACCAGAGGCCTGTGGGTTTATATTTGGGATCACGTTAGGAAATCCCATCTAGACGAACTTACTAATTTACTCCGCTCTGATATATCTATCGTGGTTTTCGAACGTAAAACGCCAAAGTTTATTATCGGAATTTTTAAACCTAAATACCCGGTGGTTTTGCGTTTCACCCCGTTCGAAACGCGGCCGCTGTGACATAGGTATCAATGTGGCGTACGACAGGAGTTAATTCGTTCTCTCACTTCGCAGTTTGTGCTATAAAACAAATGCCTGCCTAAGCAGACGAAGCAAGTCATACGCAATGTTATTCGCATTTCGAACATCGCCGTCATTCGTAACGCGACGCAGAACCGGACTGTACTTCGCGGATGAATACGTCGGCAGTAGCTGCACGCATGTATATAGATTTCCATGTATTGTTTTGATATGTGGGGTTAAACGCCCAAAACCACCATATGACTATGGGAGATGTCGTATTGGTGGACTCCGGAAATTTTGTACACTGGGGGTTTTTTAACGTGCACGCAAATCTGAGCACACGGGCCTACAGCGTTTTCGCCTCCATTGAAAATGCAGCCGCTGCAGCCAGGACTCAATCCCGCCACGTGCAGGTCAGCGGCCGAGTACCTTAGCCACTATAGACCACCCCGGTGGGGCATTTCATGTATTGCCAAGTTCATTGCCCTGACGTGCCTGCGCGCAGAAAACGAGGACTGTTCCGCAAAAGTCGCTGCTGCATTGCTGCAGTGCACTGCTGCATGCCTGATTCGAAGCAGTAGCACACGTGTTCACAGGTGAGCTTTGAAGTAAGAAAACAAACAGAAGTGTTGTTATCACCGTTACTTGGCGACGGCTACCACTTTCCATTTGATTGTCACGAAAAAAAAGAATTCTAAAAATAGCATATATAATCCTGTTTTGTGGTGCGTCACGGTTTAACTTGTCCGAAGTTCCACTCACGACACGGATAATCAATCTAGCTGGCAACTTCCTACACAAGATGGCACGTGTCTTACTAGTGAAAGATGTGTATTCACCACGCTTGCACAATCGGGAACGCCTGAATCCTTGAGAGGGGAAGAGCCACAGTCGATTACTATCTGCACAGAAGTGGCCGTGTCGAGAAGAGTGTGGAGTAGTTTACCTGGAATACGCACATGCGAATCTTCAAGCGCGCGCAGGACTACGGGATAGAATGTACAGAATGCTGGCGGATAATGAGGTCGCGGTTGTCAGCTTTAAGCCAAAGCCCTTGTAAAGCCCCCGTTCTTTGGAATTAGAGGGTTTTACTTGCGACAGTAGATAAGTAGGGTTGGGGGTCGCTTGAGGACTCCCAAAATATCTCGTTGTTCGGGCTCCCCTGACTTAATTCACGTGAGGTCCACACGCGCCCCTTTCGAGTCGCGCATTGTTGAAGGAGACATGCATATTATTTTGTAAAAGTGAAATCCGCTCAAGGAACGTCGAGTTTTTTGGTTTTTTTGTAGTTTGCTTATCGGCTGAAAGACCTTTGTCCAAGAAGGCATGAGCGAGCGCCCGGGGAAAGAGATAATGATTTTGTCTGGGCACAAAAGACTGGCGCAGAAATTTTCACAGTTCAATAGTTCAACAAAATGCTGTTGCCTCCCCCCCCCCTTCCCAAAAAAAAAAAGAAAAACAAAACACCACACCTGCACCGAAAGCGCAGCACGGACACAGTGAAATCTGAAAGCGAGGCATTTCTGTAACTATAGAGCCGTGGGTAAATACCCCCGCCACACGGACAACAGGAAACTCAGTTCAAGTACTTCGTCTTTGTGTCGAGGAAGGTGAGGCTCATGTCACATGGCCTCAATTGTACTGAACGAGAAATTATTTTCGCTAGAATTCAAATATGTATATATTCCTTGTTTATAAGCTATTCGATTCTTGGCCGATTCCCTAGGGTGGGTGTGAGTAAAAAATTTAGGATATACATCTACACTTCACCGTAGCCCTTGCGACATGAATGTCTAGCGAGGCTTCATGTATAACGATACGAAACGTCTTATAGTGGACATTCAGGCTCGTTGGACATTTCGTCTCGGTCGGACGTTGAGACTTCATGCAACATTCTGCATGTAGTCTGCAAACATTCTGCACTATGTTTGTCCCCGACCAGACGGGATTCCATCGGACTCTTGACTATGCAACATTCTATCTCAGTCGGAAAACGAGTTTTTCCAGTCGAAGGAACCAAAATTTTCACCCGCGTTCTGTGTTGTTTGGGCGCGTAAGGTTGTGGCACGGAAAACTCAAAATTTAATTTAAAGCGAAAGTTTTCTCCCTAGCTTTTCGACCAACATTCTTTAAAAAGCAACAATTGTTCGAGAGGCTCATTGTTTTTCTCATAAAACCAACAAACAATCAAGTGAAGAAAATTCTAGGGTGTTGTGTTGCTTTTTAACTGCATTTCAATGAATGTGATCTAAGTAGAAAGGGTAAATGGGGCGAAAAGGCATCCTGCCTGATGCCGGGATCTGAACCTCCCACTTTAAAATTCAACGTCTGATGCTTTAATGAAGTAGTGACAAAGGGCACTCCCTTGTTTACTTTGTTGGGTATTTATGCGAGAACGATCCCTAGGAGTGTTAGCCAGCCTAACGTTTAGCCGGGATATAATGGTTGTGGGTTACGAACCTCCATCCTTCTCCTTCCTCCTTGTGGGTTTAGGATTCTACCGAAATAAATGGGAGCCTTTTCACGCCCTTGAATTTATTTATATAATAGTTTACAATTATTACACTACAATGTAGTTGGTGACGAAGCCAACTGCACTTGATGTTTTCACTTTTCGCGAGGTATCCACAAGTGTCATAAATCATTGCTTTTTGTCAAGTAGGACTGCACTGAACACGCCATTACTCGTCATCATCCTCATAAGCGAAGTATCCTCTACGCACGTGTCTGTAATGTTTATTGCGTGCACTTTGTTGACGCTGTGTTTAGGTGAGGACAATGAAGAACGAAGGCTGAGCGCTTTTAAGTGGAAATTTCACGCTCGTTGCGCAGTGAGCATTGTTTGACGACTAGTGGATATTTTCGAAAATAAGTTGGAAAAACCATCTTAGCTCTGTGGTAGAATACTCCACTGTCACGACGAAAGTCTGGGCTCAATGCCCAATCTGTGCTGTTTTGCCTGTTCTCATGTTTTCATGCTTAGCAGTTTCTTTTTTGTTTGTCGGGTACGCCACCAACGGCGATGCCGCTAAACGCAGAAATGGGCGCCTAACAGCTGCGCTGAAAAAAGCGAAAAAGTAACGGCCGGAGTTACTTGTTTAGCTTAATTCGCAGTAGCTTTTTTTAACAAATAAATGAGCTCTTAGAACGCATGTTCTTCTTTCGAACTTTATAGCTACGGCTTGCACCAGGGAAACGTGATACTTTAGGTATTATCTGAGGGTTTTATTGGTAATATGCCACCTAGTGTGAACATCATTTACCTTGCGACACTTTCTAAAAAACAAAAAAACACACCAGGCCGGAGCGCAAAGCGCGGCACAGTCAAAGCGAAAGCTAGAAGAGCGGCCTTCTTCTAAACACTCATTAGGTAACTGTTGCAAGCACACTTGCTGGGTACCCACAATGGCATTACAATAATAATAACTTCTTGGTATAGTAGACGAGCATTCAATATGTTATTTTTCGTCATTCTTCTTAGAATCGTTGTATCCGCTAAACACGCTGACGACGATGAGGAATCACGCCTGAAATAGTTATGCGCCACAGTTAATGGATGATCAAAAACAAGCTTTTGTAATGGATTTGAGCATTGGAAGACCAACTCGTTACGCTATTCGCATTGTGTGACACCACGATGGATGTAAATAAAAACTCCCCTAAATCCATCCGAAAATTCTTTGTTGTTGGGGAGTAAATTTTTTGCTCCGAAAACCCCCATCGGGGCATGCGTTAAAAGACAAGTCATCTACTCCCATCTCGGCTTATTTTTGTTCATACTGTATCTCCACCCAGTAAATCAGCCGAGGGAAAAATTTCGGACAAAGACGCATTATTTTCTCCTAAATTAGACATTTTATCTGGTTAAAAATTTCGTCTCGGTTGGATATACGTATCCTTCTTATGAGGAATACCTATGATTCTTACATCTCATCTATGCAACACATACGAAATCAAGCTATCCGCATTATCACTTTCAGCCCTCGTCGTTCTAATGCTATTTTATTGCCTAAACAATATAATATTCTGTGTATTAGTAAGGTATTGGAATTTCATGGTACTTGTTTGTTTTTTAACATAATTAATCATCGGCTGCCTTTCGATCTCATCAACTGTGACCTACTAAAAAACCTAACAGCACTCGCTTCGCAGAAGAAGGAAGTTTACTGCTACCCCGAGTTCGCACTAATTACGGCCTAAATCATTGTCATTCACATCCATTTCGTTATGAAACTCTATTCCACCTCCTCTAAAGTCTTTAGCAAACCTACACACATTCAAAAAAAACTTTGAAATTGTATCTACTAACACGATAAATTATTCTATGTAGTTCTTTGTGATTGTCATACAGCGTTTATATTGTTGAAGTTGTATCTATTACTACGTTTTATTCGTTTCGCTATATACCCTGTTATGAACCATTGTGGTTCTTATGCGATTTCGTCTTGCCATTTGCCACTGCAATTTTTTCCATGCTTTTTTTTATCGCGGGTCCCCCTAAAGCCTTCGGAATGTGGGACCCTAGTCTCTAAAACGTTTTCTTCATTTTATGTATCGCTACTTCGCTAATAATAATAAACTTCAAATATTCAGACTCGATGAACATTCAGTCTCGTTGAACGTTTTGTTTTGGTGGCTAAAGGCCCGTTTTGGAAAAGAGAGTTTGGTAATGGCCATATTTGTACCCGATGGAGTACTCTCGTTCCCGCAAAGCTACTGCGGCGAAGAAAACCGCGCAAAAAATATCGCCTTACAGCAAACCTCAACTATACATTTTCACATGATACTAATCTTCGGTTTAGGATTACACACCATGTAGAGCAATTTTGATTTCTATTTATGAGGACAACAATGTCTGTACCCTCTAGACCCAAAGGGTCGCCAAGCCGCCACCGACAGGGTTTGCACTGTATTGCTTGTTTGTACACGTGTAAGACGCACGCACGTGCACAGTGTACATTCTCGCTTTGTGGGAATGCATTAAAATAAAAGACGCGTCAGTACATACGTGAAAGATGGGATATTTCGACACGCTCAGTAGCGCCATTTGTGCCACGTGCGACTCCCGTCGAAAGCCTATACGCTAAGCCATGTAGCGTGGCCGCAACTCTATTGTCTCAAAGCTTCATTAGGGGGTTAAATGCTGAACGGATATAAATGGAGATAAGTGTGTGCTTGCAAGACCTCACTCTCTTTGCTAGAAAGGTGGTCGTCCTCCCGTCTATTTCATCGGACATTTCTATGCATGTAAACACCAGAGAGTATGGTGCTAACTATTGAGTTGACAGAAGGACAATCCCAGCCACTGCTAATTTCACATAGAATTGGTCGCGTTATCTTCATTTTTTTCCAGTGTTTCTTTCACAGTGCTTTATCTCTTGTTTTCTGCTACCAATACTCCGACTGCCTCTTCCTTATTTTTATCGCGGGTGTGTCCGCCTTTCATTTGCTTTCCCTAAAAAAACCTAAAGCTTCAAGAAGACCCGTAGCCAGGCGTGCATCTGCGTGGATATCTCTCTCGATAATGTTCATGGTGAATCATTGTTATGCCCTTTGTGGCGGGTTCGAAGCTCTCAAATTCCATAGAAAAAAACAAAACAAACACACGTGTAGTACAGAATAGGGAGACTGTGATATGTGTCGTGCGCGAAGCTTCAAAGTGCGCGCCATTCAAAGTGCGCGCCATACAAAGTGCGCGCTTGAAGCAGACAACGACGAAGGTAGCACGAGCGCTGAGTAGCGTGGCGGCGAAGGTACGAGAAGGAACGAGGAAGACGGGGCTCTCGACTCGGCCGTTGGGTTCCGGACCCGAGCCTAGTAACAGTCGAGCCCGGCCTACCTGCCACGTTCTACCTGCCACGGCCGTGCGTCGCTGACGTGCTGCGGCTTCAAGGCATCCTGTGCTTGAGGACACGCGGAGCTGTCGGGCTACGGGCACGAGTTCCAGCAGAGGTGTCCGGCCGGGACGCGGCCGGTGGTAGTGCCTGGTCTACCGTGCCAACTGGTCCACCTCGTCTACCGTGCGAGCAACGCGGAGCTGTCGGGCTACGGGCACGAGCTCCAGCGGATGTGTCCAGCCGCGACGCGGCTGCGGTGGCGGAGCCTACCCATCAACTAGTCGCCTGGTTGACCGTGCGGACAACGCGAGCCAGCTCAAGACGTAGCAACGAACCTCGGTGAGACCGACCTCATGTCTTGTGTCCATGCAAAAAGGAGGGACGGTTAGCTTAGGACTTTGATAGTTCACAGAGACAGTGAAGGATTCTTTAAATAGCCTGTCCATGTTATGTGTGTTCGTTTCTTGTGTGTATAAAGTGTGGCGTACAAACGGCCTCGTCTTTTCGTGGGAGTCTGGGGCGACGGCTCGGACACCCATTAACTAAGAACCTGCAATGTAACACTGGCGTCCGCTGCGACAGGACGAGGCCATTTGTATCGCTTGAGTGAGGCTGACGATTAGTGAGGAAAAGATGAGCTCGACAGATTTAATGGCGTTGGCCATGCGCATGGGTTTGGAAGGTGCCGAATTGAAAACTTGGATTGATGAGCGAGAAGCTCGAGCTCGTGAGGAAAGGGCGGCAGAAAGAGAGGCGAAGAAGGAACAAATGCAGTTGCAATTACAAGTCGAGGAGCAGGCCCAAAGGACGATCCAATTGCGCCTTCAACTGACTCAGACTGAAACCGCCAGAGAGCCTGTCGGGGCAGACATAGGTCGATCATCAAGGGTGTCTTCCAACGTCAATCCTCATAATTTTATACCAGGATTTGATGAAAACCGGGATGACCTAGATGCGTACTTAAAAAGGTTTGAGAATGTGGCGACAGGGCAAGAGTGGCCTAGAGACAAGTGGGCCACGGCTCTGAGTTTGTGCCTAAGCGGAGAAGCGCTAAAAGTGTTTGGTCGCCTATCCCCTGAAGATGCACTTGATTACGAGAAAGTGAAACTGGCTCTATTTCAGCGATTTCGCTTCACAGCGGAAGGGTACCGTGAGAAGTTCCGGCACAGTAAGCCTCAAGAGGGAGAAACCGGCCGGCAGTACGCTGCACGATTAATGAGTTTTTTCGACCGATGGGTGGAAATGTCGAAAGTAGACCAAGAATACGCGTCAGTTCGTGACCTGATTGTAGCTGAACAGTTCATCAGTAAGTGTCATGATCGAGTGGCGCTCTTTTTGCGTGAAAAGAATTGCCGTAAACTTGAAGAAATGGCTGAAGCGGCAGATCAGTTTTTAGAGGCACAGCGACAGTCTAACCTGCTTGTTTTCCGAGAAAAGGCTGAAAACGGCATGGCTGTGAAAAGTGGGAGCACGACCTCAAAAACTTCAGTGCAATGTTTTGTTTGCAACAAAATCGGCCATAAAGCCTCAGATTGTCGCGCTCAGACGAAGCAACCTTACTGTAGGCATTGTCGTAGGGCAGGACACGATACCCAAGTTTGCACCAAGAAACCCGCCACGTATAAAAAGGCTTCATGTATATTGTCCGAAGAGAACTCTAAAGACAATGATAACGCATCCGGCGGCGGGCCCGAGAATAATGTGTCGGGGGCAGTAAACACGCGACAAATGGCAACGAAATATCAGATGCCAGTTCTCCAGGGTCTCCTATTTGGTAAGCCTGTCTCGGTTCTTCGGGATACAGGAAGTAACACGACGGTTGTGCGACGTTCCCTCGTGCCCGACGAAGTGCTGACAGGAGCTATGACGACAGTATTTTTAGCCGATGGGAGCAGAATAAAAGTTCCCGAAGCAAAAGTGGAGATATTTTCGCCCTATTTTTCTGGCACGGTGATCGTTAAATGCATGACTTCCCCATTGTATGACGTCATCGTGGGAAACGTGCCAGGATCCCGTGATCCCAATGATCCAGATAGCAGGTGGAGCGAGGGACTGTCGGAAAGGAAGACGAAGTCTAAAAGCGTCAAGGAGAGATTAGGGGTGATGAAAGCAGATCGCTACGAGAAACCAATGATCAGCGTAGTCAAGAATTCAAGTACTTCGTTGGATTCGGTGAAAGCAACCGCTTTGAATATCAACCAACGAATCCTCAAGATTGAGCAGGCGGAGGACAAGAGCCTAGATCTCTGTAGGAACAAAGTTGGGCAGGTGTTTTTTGGGAGAGGATCGACAGAATATTCGTTTGTTATGCAAAAGGGAGTTTTATATCGCCATTATCGGTTATCCTCCGGCAAGATAGTACAGCAGGTAGTTGTTCCTCGCAAACTGCGGAGCCAAGTACTGCAGCTAGCTCATGAAAGTCTGATGGCGGGCCATCAAGGCATCAAGAGGACAATTGACCGAGTACTAGGATCATTCTATTGGCCAGGAGTTCAGGAAGAAGTAAAGAGATACGTGCGATCCTGTGACACTTGCCAAAGAGCATATCCAAAAGGTAAAGTAGGCAAGGCGCCTCTGGGCGTAATGCCGTTGATCGACACCCCTTTCGAGCGAGTGGCAATCGATATTATCGGTCCTTTAAAACCTGTGTCGAGAAACGGAAACCGCTACATATTGACCATGGTGGACTTCGCCACGCGCTACCCGGACGCGGTGGCCCTGCCAGCAATCGATTCGGCGACAGTAACAGAGGGCCTGGTGGAGATGTTCTCACGCGTAGGATTCCCGCGTGAAATTCTATGTGATCAAGCATCTTGTTTTACTTCCGAACTGATGAAAGAAGTCAACGAGTTACTGGCCATTAAGCACCTCAGTTCTACACCTTATCATCCTATGTGTAACGGGTTGGTGGAACGATTTAACGGTACGTTAAAACAGATGTTGCGGAAGCTCTGCCAGGAGGAACCAAAATCCTGGGATCGGTTGCTTGCCCCACTCCTTTTTGCCTATCGTGAAGTGCCTCAGACCAGCACGGGATTTTCTCCCTTCGAACTTATTTACGGGCGTGACGTCAGAGGACCACTTAGTTTGTTAAAAGAATTATGGATTGGAGAACACATCGGCGACGAGGCGAAGACAACTTACGGATATGTATTGGATCTGCGAGATCGTCTTGAAAAAACACTGCAGTTGGCTCATGAGAACTTGACACGAGCAAGAAAATCACAGAAGCAATACTATGATCGGCGAAGCACAAAACGTCAGCTTGAAGTAGGCGACCGGGCCCTTATTCTACTCCCTACTACGGAAAATAAATTACTCATGCAATGGAAAGGACCTTTTAAGGTCACAGGGAAAAAGGGCAGTCATGACTACTGGTTGGACTTGGGACGTGACACCAAGTTGTTCCACATCAACATGTTAAAGCGTTACGAGGATCGCGAACCGGAGAGGTTTACACAAACAGCGTCATTCGTAGTGATGGAAGAAGAGGAGGCAGATTCACCTATACCAGTTTACACCATTGACCAAAGGACTGAGGTGGAGCCTGGCATTGCAAGAATACTCATTTAGCATTCAGCATATAAAAGGGTCGGAGAATACCGGTGCGGACTTCATGAGTAGATTGTGAGCCAAGAGTTCGGACTTCATGCACTGTGATATTGGGTGTTGGACACTCGAAGTATGTCAGTGTATTTAACGGTGTTCTTGTGTATTTAGTAAATATTGGACCTCGACATGTGAACTATACAGAGGACATATACAGTGAAGGGGCTTACAGACCGCGCACGTGTCAGCAGTTTTTTTTTTTTTTAAAAAAGAAAAAAAACTCATTTAAGGGGGGGCTTTTGTGATATGTGTCGTGCGCGAAGCTTCAAAGTGCGCGCCATTCAAAGTGCGCGCCATACAAAGTGCGCGCTTGAAGCAGACAACGACGAAGGTAGCACGAGCGCTGAGTAGCGTGGCGGCGAAGGTACGAGAAGGAACGAGGAAGACGGGGCTCTCGACTCGGCCGTTGGGTTCCGGACCCGAGCCTAGTAACAGTCGAGCCCGGCCTACCTGCCACGTTCTACCTGCCACGGCCGTGCGTCGCTGACGTGCTGCGGCTTCAAGGCATCCTGTGCTTGAGGACACGCGGAGCTGTCGGGCTACGGGCACGAGTTCCAGCAGAGGTGTCCGGCCGGGACGCGGCCGGTGGTAGTGCCTGGTCTACCGTGCCAACTGGTCCACCTCGTCTACCGTGCGAGCAACGCGGAGCTGTCGGGCTACGGGCACGAGCTCCAGCGGATGTGTCCAGCCGCGACGCGGCTGCGGTGGCGGAGCCTACCCATCAACTAGTCGCCTGGTTGACCGTGCGGACAACGCGAGCCAGCTCAAGACGTAGCAACGAACCTCGGTGAGACCGACCTCATGTCTTGTGTCCATGCAAAAAGGAGGGACGGTTAGCTTAGGACTTTGATAGTTCACAGAGACAGTGAAGGATTCTTTAAATAGCCTGTCCATGTTATGTGTGTTCGTTTCTTGTGTGTATAAAGTGTGGCGTACAAACGGCCTCGTCTTTTCGTGGGAGTCTGGGGCGACGGCTCGGACACCCATTAACTAAGAACCTGCAATGTAACAGAGACACACAACACACACACTGGGACGAATTGGCACGTTCGCAACAGCCGCTTAATAACTCCTCGTAGACCGGCTGCATTTTTGAACGGCTAAGTTGTCTTGGTCTTGGCATTGTGAGCACACCGGGCCCCACCATTGCACGAATCTATGCTTTGCGTCGTCTACCTGTCAAATACTTTGTTCACTTCGTTCATCTGCGCATTATCCTTTCGGAATCCCAGTGCGAGTGGGAACGTGGCGCCCTCTACCTGACCTGTGCTGAAGCAAGTGCAACGGAGGACGAGGTGTCGTGTGGTTTCGTACTCGACCTACGACGCCACGCGTCATCCTGCACGCGTCTCGAAGAGCGGAACCCAGTCCTAGTTGTTATTGGCTCCATGACAATGTGGGTGCCAGAAGAACGCGAGAGGGACTTCCTCAAATAAAGCCCTTTTACTTAAGTACCAAGAACTACCTCTTCTCTTGGCCCTCTGAGAAGGGCCGCCGGCGTCTGCCTACATTTTCTTCCCAACTTGGACTATTTGCCAAGCCCTGTATGTCTAAGTACAGTAGCCACGCATCTTACAGCCAACGCGACGCGCCTTTGTACTGCAGTTAGTGAGAGGGGGACTGGTCGTTAGTGAGAGGAGGACTGGTTTCAAGGGGTGCTGTCAAAGCGTTAGGAAGAAAACGGCTGCCGAAAACGAGCATTGGACAATGAGATTCTTCAACGGCGCTTCAGTGATGAACGTCCGTTTGACCACGTGGACTTAGAAGTTGAAGATTGACACTATAGAGGACCTTTTTTTGGGGGAGGGGGGGATTCGGCGGCTCGTAGACCCCGCATAGTCACACCTGGAATGCATGAGGCTGGACTGGTGAGAAGATTTGCATGGCGCTGAACTGGATTGGTGGCACCACTGGTCCGCGGAGCGTTCAAGTTTCCCCTCTACTCTGAAATGTTCTCATGCGTTAAATCATTTTAGAATTCCACAAAAAAAGGCTGCGCAAAAAATAAAAAAACAATCTGTCACAAGGTTTATCCGGGAGGAGAGGGTTAAGCACTTTGCTTCTCCTAACGCGGGGAGTGCGATATGAGGAGGGGCTCTGGCTTCCTTTCCACGCCCGTTTCTGGAGCCCCTGGTCTCCGCCTTCCCATCTTTCAGTTTCCCCCTTTTTTCTAAGTACAATGCGAGCTGTATACATAAGTTGGAGGTGATGTCGCAGACAGGTTCTCAGCGCTGAGTATACCTGAAAATGGCAGCCACCATGACTTCTCATCTCATTGGAGAGTGTCAGTGCAGTGCAGGGAAGTACAATAGGATAGAGGTAGAGAGTCATTCGATCCGTGCATTCCTTCGAGCTTCCCGCATCCCCCCCTCCCGCCTCCCTTCCCCGATTTTTTCTGTTGGCCAGCCGTGCCGTGGCGAACACAAAGAATCGGACTGGGTACCGGAAGTGATGTGATGTCAACGTTTCTTGCTCCGCGAGGTCGAGCAAGAGTTAACGCAGCATGTTAAGCAGTAGGTTTAAAAAATTCCGCCATATCCACGAAGTGAATGATGATGAGTGGGCGAAGCTCCGGAGGTAAACCTGGTAAACCATGATTCCTCTGTAGATTTTGCCCACTCGATTTTATTACATCGCTCCCCCTAGCGTACGTCGCCGCACTAAATCGAACGATTGCCTTTAACCAATGACACGCGCCATATGTGACATCATTCCTATTTTATAAGATCTCGCGTCTTTCATCAACTACAAGTACCGCTCTCTAGTTTATAACATCTTGCATCTTTTCATCATCAGCTACAAGTACCACCATCTAGTAAACACTACAAGAACTAAACGAGAGGTGGCTACACACAGGAGACGGTACCGCCATCTTATGAACACTGCAAGAACTAAACTAGAGGTGGCTACATACAGGGGACGGTACCGCCATCTAGTGAACACTGCAAGAACTAAACTAGAGGTGGCTACATACAGGCTACAGGGGACGCACAGCCCACGCCCTAAGGAGCTTCGCCCCTAAAAAAATAATGAACCAACACGCCCAAAGGTTCTCTCTTTTAGCACCTGAAGATGGCGGTCACTGTGACGTCAGTGCAAGTCTTGTACGATACGGAAATAGTGCTTGGACGGACAAAAAAAGTTGCTGTAGCAGCTGCTCGCATACCTCACTGAAGCTTGCAGGTGAATTCGCAGGGAGAACGAGGAAATGTGCTATGTTAAAAAGAGTACGTGCCGTACTTGCTTTCAAGTATTCTTGCAAGAAAGCCCGCTTGTAGGATGTTATCTGAAACTTTCAAAATCTAACTACCCAACAACAGTGCATCGTAGGCGTGGGACGCAAAATCAACACTTACAAATTAAATTCAAGAAACGCGAGATAGTGTGAAAAACGCAGACATCTTTTCCAATGGCAGACTGCATTCCTCTCACAACTAACACGAGCTTTCGTGCCTCCACTTACGAATAGAGGACACACACACACACACACACACACACACACACACACATATATATATATATATATATATATATATATATATATATATATATATATATATATATATATATATATATATATATATATATATATATAAGTAAGAATAAAAGAGCACACTTACGAAAATTTGATAATTGTTTACTCTACGTTTCGGCCGTGGCACGGCCGAAACGTAGAGTAAACAATTATCAAATTTTCGTAAGTGTGCTCTTTTATTCCTAATTATATTTGCACCGGACCCACAGAATTTCTTTTATGAATCATATATATATATATATATATATATATATATATATATATATATATATATATATCTATATATATATATAATATATATATACACATATATATCGCGAGTAAGCTTGCCAGCAGCGCATTTTATTTGCTTTTATTTGCTGGCACTCGGCTCACACCACTCCCAAAAAAGTGCCGCTGCGTAAATTTGTGTGCACCCTGCTGGTCGCTCATCCAAACTAGCGCGGTGTATTCGTGCTGATAGCTGTAGCCCGATTTCGGGGCAAATACTATTTTGGTGTCACCCCTTTTCTTACTATTTGCCCTACTAATGGTGGCACTTTTACTGCTTTAAATGGAGATGAGGTACTGGTTAAAAATGCTAAGGCTCGTCTATTATGCGCATCGTTGTCAAGAGAGCTGATCCTGCACTTTCCATGTCATAGCAAAAGTTAACTGCCCTTGAACATTGACTAGCCACCATTAGTCTCGAAAAATGCATTGCAGAAAATCAAACTTTACAACATAGAAGAAGATCTACAGGCCATTTTACAATAGCGAAAAAGCAGCTCCTTTCTAGATAGTGGCACGGGAGCACGAAGATTGACGTTAATCAAAGTCTGGACAGGGCTTATTTTGGGTGTAACGTCTGTCTAGCGCCACCCGAAAAATATTAGGGCAGTGCCCTGCGAGCCTTCAGTAAAAACGTAAGTGCTTTTTTGAGACGGCGTCCTGGTCGCCACCAATGTGCACCACTCTGGGCGGCGTTAATAATTCGTTGTGCCCCCCAAAATCTATTGCCGGTGCTGTGACATCAGTTTGTATAGCCCCGCACGCTGATCAGCATTGTGGCTCAAATGCCAAGTTGCCGAACGATTGAATGCAAAATATTTGAGCACTTCCAATAACCACTGTTATAGACGTCAGACACTGGAGTTTTGCGGACACGCAGCGCCACATGTCGACGTATACTATAGTTTTGAGTAGTGCAAAGCCCGACTCCCGTGCACAGTTTGCTGCGCAACCAGGTGCAGCTACAGCGTATGAAACAAAGATTCAGCTAAATATCAGGTGTATTCGCGCATTAAACACTTAGAAAAAGAGCTACGCATTTCTCTCCGCTAGTCGGGCGCGTCATCGAACCGCCGTGAAGTGCTTGCTGTTTCACTCGCCTGAAAGACGGTGAAAACAAGAGTGGACACAAAATCTCCTCACTCTATGAAAAAAGACCCCAGTCTGCGCTACTGTTGCGTTGTGGACTGCCACGGACGTAAATGACTTCAGTTTTACTGATTTCCGCAGCTTTCGCATAGCAGAATGGCGAGAGTGCTTTATACAGGCCGTTGCGAACCTCACAAGAGTGGAAACTTGGGCTAGTTGGTGCGTAGTCATATTGCAAGATGTTTCAGCGCGCGAACAAAGGAGAAAGGACAGGGTAGACAGAAAGAGCGCTGTGCTCTTTCTGTCTACCCTGTCCTTTTTTCTTTGTTCGCGCGCTGAAACATCTTGCGTCGCGAACCTGTTGGGTAAGCGTATTACTCGCGTTCTCCAGAGCCGTTCGCTTGAGTAAGTGTGATAATGTCGGTCTCCTGGTATTGTTTTGAGTAGCCTTGACGGCGAATCATGGTAACTTTGATTACGGAGTTTAACAGACCCTGTGACCGCGGTGCTCGACGTGCAACCGTAGACAGGTAGGTGACGCCCGCGATAAATATCGCACACCCCGCGACCACTGGTAGTCTGAAGTTGTCGCCCCCACACAGCATTACGCACGTAGGACTAGAGAACACTTACCACTTTGAAGGCTCCATAGGTTCCGGCTTCAACTGGGAAGTGCGAACACGTGCGTCATACAGGTAAATCACAAAATGATCACGACCACGATCAGGCTTTCTTTGTTTTTGCTGTTGGTCTTCGCGGTTTCCGGAGCTATCTCGGAGGCATCGGTTTTGCCTTTCGTTGTGCACTGAGAAAGTGGAGAAGCATGTATCTTCCTTTGCAGTATATACAAATAGAAGGCAATCATCAACAGAGCATTCGAACATGCGTAATAAAACAGTTCAATGCGCAGGAAGCGAGAAATCGATGGAGAATGCAACTGCAAAGCGAAAATCACCAGGGACATTCGTGCTGGATAAAGCGTGCTTCGTATCATTGCTCGCATAGACTGCTCGTGCATGTACTTCATCGCTTTAGCATTATGTGCATGCGCAAGTTTAACGCATTTAGACGCTGTACACTTAATGAGGTCCCGCTTAATGTGCTAGATGTCAGGAAGCACGACATTTTTTGTCTATAGTTTCCTAGGTATAGACAGCATTTAACCAGGACTTTAGAGTGTACAGAAAGCACGTCGGAATGCTTGCTTCTAACTCGATGTCATGCGATCTCGCTTGCACTCAAATTGCCAGTAGCAGAACGCCGAAATAAATGAAACCTAATTTGCATTGTGCCCGCATTTCGTTTTGATGAGATTCCTACTTTTATGAAGCGAGGTTGTACTGAAGAAACAAGCCTGTAAAGTCCTTGATTTTCGGCAAACCGTACCTAAAGACCAACAAAAAAAGGAGGGCCTATGCACGTCCGCATGCGGACGGCTCTCTGTGCGCTACCCATTACGGCCGGCGTGGCGATGGGGGTGCTATGGCGGCATTTTTCGCAGCGCCACCTAAGCAGAATCTGACGTCCATTGGCAGATTACATTGCTTTCGTTGAGTGTGCTTCAAGAAATAAAGTGCAGAAATACAGCACGATCGTGATTCCTATGTTGGCGATAATATACTCCAGCAGCGAGGCAGAACGCGTTAGGGTTGTAAAATAATAATTCTGTAGTCGCGGGGTATATCTTAGCACTGCCATTTGGCCCCACCTATCGGTCCTCGCTAGGTTAAATTGCTTCGATGCTTGCGTACCATCACACTCTTGGCATCATGGTTACGTCTATGGTGACCCGGCCTTTCGATAACGCAAAAAAAAAAGTATATATGAACAAACTAGACTTCAGTAGTTTGTGCGTGAAAGTACTACGGCTGATGTTTTGACGGGTCACGGAGCCTTTCAAGGCCTCGTGTCAGCATGTTAGAGCATATGAGCTGTGGCCGACACATGGTGGCATTTCATGTAAATACAAAAACAGGCCAGTCCCTCTTACCCTCCGAACGATTTGAGGAAACTGATTGATTGATTGATATGTGGGGTTTAACGTCCCAAAACCACTATATGATTATGAGAGACGCCGTAGTGGAGGGCTCCGGAAATTTAGACCACCTGGGGTTCTTTAACGTGCACCCAAATCTGAGCACATGGGCCTACAACATTTCCGCCTCCATCGGAAATGCAGATTTGAGGAAACTATACAGTAAGTTAATATTTAGGGGTTTTTAGCTTGTGCGTATATCCTTTACGTTAACGTGTTACAGGATATCTGTTTAAGTTTAGCACGTCACGAGAACGCATGTTTTTCAATGTTTTAGCTCCCCCAACGTAATTGCTTACGTTCGTACGCAAGTTTATGCCTTCACGTATTCGCAATCCTTAAATAGTGATGGTAACTTTATTTATATTATATTTAACTTTTACAGGATTGAGTCACCGCTGCGACAAAATCACAAGAAGTTTTTTTATTGTTGTAGTGTACGGTATCCTGGTATGCGCAAAAAAGTGAATACAAGGTTACTGCAACGATGGTGTCGACATCTTATGACACTTCGTGCAACTACACTCATGAACACGTTAGCTTACGCGTAATGTTTTTGAGATGAAAATGATTACAAAGGTAACTCATTCGTAATAACGCCGCCGCGTGTATTTTTTATTTACACCAGACGTATAGCGCAGGATGCTTCTGCAATAACAATTTCTTGATGTCCTGGTACGTTATGGCCCCTCTAGATGGCGTCACCTATCAAACCTGTGGGGGGGGGGGGGGCTCATAGGTTTACAGCTTCGATGTTCTAGACCATTGTAGATGTGATAATCCAGCTGAAAGAGAGAGAGAGAGAATAAACTTTATTGGGTTCCAGCATGCGGGATTCCCTCCGGCCGCGCAGGGCGTGGGGTTCACCCTATCTCACGTTACACTAGAAGTCCTAATGTCACGCGGGCCTAGACCTCAAGGCCTTCGTGCCCCGGCGCCGCTCGGGTTACTGAGGGTGTCCCCCTTTCGCCTTTGCAGCGCCAGTGCGACCTCGAGCTGCCGGACGGCCCTTCGCTGGTCTTCTGGTGCTGAAACAATGTTATCGCTATTGCCACTCGCACTTGTGCCTATTTTAATTTGACGGCTGGAGTCTCCGCCCGCCATGCGGATATCGCGGCTTCCTACAAACGAAGGAAGATTTTCGAGATAGTGCCGTGAACGTAAAGCCTACCCGCTGGGTAGTTTGCGTTTCGTGTTTTGTAAAGACCCGCACATGCGCAGATTTTGTCCGGTATGCGGCAGAATGGTGACGTAATGAAGTATAAATATAAGCTGAAAGCCCCTATTATCTGACTTGTAATGCGTTACGCCAGCAGTTGAGTAAAAGCGTGTAAATCGCCCCACCATGGTGGTATAGCGGCTAAGGTACTCGGCTGCTGACCCGCAGGTCGCGGGATCGAATCCCGCGGCTGTGGCGGCTGGAGCTCCGATGGATGTGGAAATGTTGTAGGTCCAGGTACTCAGATTTTAGTGCGCGTTGAAGAACCCCAGGTGGTCGAAATTTCCGAATCCCTCCACTACGGCGTCTCTCATAATCATATGGTGGTTTTGGGGCGTTAAACCCCACACATCTATCTAAAAGCGCCCGTGTAAATGATGGTCAGTGGTTAGGTTCCTCATTATCAACTGTCGCTGCCAGCATTTCGAAGCAATGCCTATTAGAGAACATATTTGATGTTGACGTCCTCTGATTTGACTGGCTAAATAATAATAATAATAATAATAATAATAATAATAATAATAATAATAATAATAATAATAAACTGGAATCACAAGCCCTTCGCGGCACACTGAACTTACACAAGGTCCAGACATATGACTGACGGGCTAGCAACTTATCGACACAACATCCGCCGTGAGAATCACCATCGCATCACGCGCGTTACAACCGATCGGGAGGCGTGAAGACTGAAAACTCAATTCTCCATCAACGAGAAGCTGCAGGGAGCGCTTGGTGACACACATTATAAGCACAATAAGCCGATGAACAAGTACGCTCGTTCATCGCACAGTATTGCGCAACCAGCGTATCAAATGAACCGAACGCATGCGTACGTCGTACGGAGTGCCGTTTCCTCTACACGTTCTCACGGATCTCGGGTTTAAGCCGCAGTGCATGCAGCGGCTGGCGAACGTTACGTGGCGTAATATTTGCGTGGCCCAGCTATGAGCAATAACGAAACGCTATCGCCCCACTCTGTTTCGTACATTCATTCAGTGTCCGAAAGAAGCGGAACGAGAGAGGAGAAAACAATGATCGGAAGCGCGCCGATTTATCAACTTGACATTTCGTCGTTCACGCCGGCGAACCGCGACAAAAAGCCATCTACGCAGCGGGGGGAGGGGGTGGACAGGCAGACGGCGCAGCGACCGCGCGGATGTTAAAAACTACCGCGTGTCACACAGAGAAATGCGGGTGGTGCGAAAAGCAGCCGCCCCGTGTCGCCACCGTCGCCCGTGCACGATCACGGAGCGCGCGCCCTCTATGACGCTCTCATGAAGCCTACTCTCGTCACCCTCTCCCTATCCACAACCGCAGTACCCCAAAACCCTGCATCTATCTAGAGCTATCGGCCCCGTTTTTCGCTCACTCGTGTCGCGTGGCATTTAACGCGTCTCCCACAAACCCACCCACGTGCAACACTCCTTCCCCCGACTACTACAACTCATTACTTCCCGGGCTCCAAAACAGCCGTGTACGGTGTTCTATACGGCGACGGCAGCGGCACCCCGTGTTTCATTGAATAGGCGCGTATGTGCGTGCGTGTACGAAGTGCCGCCTCTCGGGGCAGTAAAACAGACCCTCCCTTTTATTGGCCGGCACGGGGGAAAGCGTACGAAGAAGGGGTCACGTGTCGCTATTCACACACGACGTAGGAATATACACGGCCAACAGACGCGCTAATGCTTACCACGAAGGCGCAGACATGGAGTGATGCACACGTGCAGACACACGCGCGTACTGACACTATATGGACGTATCGAAGTGTGTGAACACGGAGCCTGTAGATTGAGAGAAGAGTGGATCAGTGGAGGGACCTTGGGAGGGGGGAGGGGGTAGCGGAATTGATGGCCGGTGCCGAGAGTGTTGTACTCGTGACTTTTGTGGGTTCAACCTGTATGTATATAGTTCTTTGTTTCTGTGTGTGTGTGTGTCAGCGTGTAAACCTGGGAAAACAGAGAGCCGCAATGGCTGACTCCTTCCTCTTCGGTTGGCTTTGAACCGGAGCCCTCGGGTATTTATTTGCCGGCGTGAGTGTTCACGCGAAAGTCGAGATTGCGGGGCCTCGAGAATCAATCTGCTCGGCCGTCGTTCGACATCCTATAGTGCCGCTTTTACTCAACGTTCCCCCTCTCCCTACCTTCCCACCCAACTACCCTCTATGTCACTACGTGTAATCAAGACGCGTCCTCTCTGCCCGTATCGTGTTTCACTGGGACACGCGAACGATTGCGTCGATGTGATCGGGGTGTGTGTGCATGTGCGTATGCGTGAGCAATCGGTTTCATTACGTGATCCTGGGTGTTCCTCTTTGAATTAAACTAAAAAAATAGTCTCACGTGCGATTAAAAGGGGACATGTACCCTAAGAACATGAAAAAAAAGGGAATCTTTTTCTTCTTTTCTTTTTTCTGAGTCTTGACTTGGCCCGTACAAGACTTTTTATAGAGACTCGCAAACTTTTTAGAGATTCGTGGGACTCAAAAGGGCGTTAATGTGCCGCTTTAAAGAGAGTCATCTTATCATCTCCTTGGCAACTTTGAGCAAGTGTATGCCTGTTCGTGTTCACACGTGGTCGTAGTTGTTGGCGTAGTTTAAAAATAAAAATGTCTGTGCTATAGGCACAGCAACTCTTCTAAGAAAAATCTCTTCTAAACTGTGGTCCCTATAGGTAGGAGCGACAAGCTTATTGATGCTAGAAGAAGCGTTGTGCAAGGTTATCACGGCACCGTAGATGGAGAGCAAAATTGAACAATTAGGTTTCAGAACAGGTAGTACAAATTATACAAAAAAGATTAGTGTATATAATAACTTTATATTCGTTAGAATGTTTCATGATCATTTTTTATGCTACTTACCAAATCTGCAAACGTTTTTTCAATTCAGCTGCTGAATTAACTGAGTAATTAACTAATAACCTGTGTAACCATAACCAGCCAGTGTTACTTAAAAAAAAATTAAATGCAGAATAGTATTGAAAAATTGATGTGGACAACGGACTTCGCAATGTGCTTTTGTATTTGTAGTTTCACAATGTAAATGTTCACAATTTCCGTAGTGCAGTTCACAGTACTCGTTAGCGCCATTGTTCTTGTGTTTTACCAATTGATCGTCCTCGTGTTACGCTTCCTGCTTTCCCTTTTTTGTGTGTCTTTTTCACGAATTTAATACAGTAACTCAAGTGTTAGCCTCAATGGTTTCTCTATTTTTATCTCATTGTCTGGTGATGTGAGGCTTGATTTCAATATTTCCCGAATAACCGAAATAGCTCCCTAAAAAAACCAGCCCCGCTATCATTGGCTCCTCTCCAGAAAAGCGCATCAATATTCCTTGCCACTGTCCTAGCAGTATCTAAACTTCCACCTCACCCCCCCTCCCTCCTTTTTTTTATTTCTCATCCCCCGGCCCATTCTTTCCCGCATATCCCGTACCCATCCCTCGCATCATTCCCTAAAGTCATAAAGTGACCGCAGAACACGTGTTTCTTATCAGGAAGCAGCCACACGGCCTTTCCTTTTCCTGTACACAGCGCTGGTCTAGATGCTTTATTCCGAACTCCCTAAGTCCCCTCCGTACCCATATGCTCCGCTTGTAACTTCCGTATTTTTTTGTTACCGTACATGTTTGTTTATCTCTCTTTCATAAAGAGTGCTGCTTTTTTTTCCCTCGACATATTTCATTTACGAGATTTCTCGATACGATCCCCATCCCCCGCTGGCGTAATTTATATGTCTCAATCTCGTCCAGCTGCCGGCTACGTGAGGACATGGCGGAGACGATTGAGTGACGACAATAGCGAGTTTAGGGATGTGCGCTGGTGACTGCTGAACCGTAGCGGAATTCGCGATACTGGAAAGCAATAACTGCATTTATTCTAGTAGCATTTCGAAATAGAAATTATTGTTTTTTTTACATTTACTAATTGTACACTGAAGCGAAATTAAATGCTACGTTAGAGCCATCTACAGCAATACCCAGAGTAAGGTATAGTTGCAAGTACCTATTTCCCTATAAGTTTGCATATATTCCACAAGGAAATGATCCAACAGGTCTTTAAGAACGGTTGTTTCTTCTCATTAAAGCGAAAAAAAAAACTTTTACTCCAATATAGTAAACGGTAAAGGAGCTTTCTTCGTATTCTTCCACAAAGGTGTGTCTCTTAATCACATTGTTCTGGCATGTTAAATCAGAGCATTGAAGTGAGCTTAGCTTTATTCTGAGAACAATGGGTCACTGAGATGGTTCGTTTTTTTTTCTGAAGGCCGCCAGGACTAAGTATAAGCTAAATATTTTAAGGGCTAAATAGAGACAAGGAACGAGCACATTATATCGCCTTTCTTTGTACTTTCCTCGCGTTAAGGTTTGATTACGTATTCGTCGCAAGAAAATACTATCTTCAGCAACTGTCTGCACGGTAAACAGAAAAAAAATACGGCCGATCTAAACACTAAGCGATTCCGTCGCTTGCACGCTGTCGAGCGTCGTCAGATGAGCTTTCTATAACAGGGGAAAAAAAGTGCGTTCATCTCCACGCACAATGCAATCTGTTGTCGCTATCTCGAACCTCGCAACACAATGGCTGGCTTTCTCGCTCGTCAGCTTATCGCTGCGGTGTGGTGGCTTGCACGTGTGCTCTTTCGGCGGTTGCGGTTTGTGCCCGAGGCTCGTGAATGTAACCGTCCAAGCGTGACCCGCGCGCACTCCAGCCATAACACGGCGTTAACGCGAAACACATCGATGCGTTGAGCGTGGCGTATGCTGTGTGGCAGCGCTGCAGCATTCTCGGTATTGTCACTGCTGTCACAGTACGTGGATCTGGTGTGGACACTAACCGGGGCGTGGACGACGATGTTGTTAATAGAAGATACAAAAAAGTGAAGCATGCGGCGATGTACAAAACTTGGATATGCGTAATCTTTGATCAGTTGACTTGTCACGTAATAATAATACGTAATATTATCACGTAAAGATAATAAAGCGTGTAGTGCATTCGAGTCACTTGGCACTCCACAATGTGCTGTTTCGCGATTAGATTTTTCTCAGGCTCCGTAGTGCACTCGAGTCACTGAGGCGACCGTAACCCGCGACCGCATGTCGCGGGTTCGATTCCCGGCTGCGGCGGCTGCATTTCCGATGGAGGCGGAAATGTTGTAGGCCCGTGTACTCAGATTTGGGTGCACGTTAAAGAACCCCAGGTGGTCAAAATTTCCGGAGCCCTCCACTACGGCGTCTTTCATAATCAAATGGTGGTTTTGGGACGTTAAACCCCACAAATCAATCAATCAAACGTAACCCGCGACGTGCTGCTTCGTGGTATATTACCAACTTTCGTGGTGTGCCCGAGTCATCAGGGTGCCGTGGTCGGTATTTTGCCAGCATCCATAGTGCGCTCAAGTCACTGGGACACTCATAATCCACGACGTCTTACACTTCTGGATCAGTATTTTGCCAGCGTCTGTAGTCAGCACGAGTCACCGGGACGCCTTTATTCCACGATGCGCTGCTTCGCTGTCAGTATTTTCCAAGCGTCCGTTGTGCACCCGAGTCACTGGGTTGCCCGTAATCTACAATGTGCTGCTTCGCGATCAGTATTTTGTCGACGTCCATAGACCACCCGAGTCACTGAGGCACCCGTAAGACGTGGCGTTTCACTTTGTTGCTCTCAGTATGCTTAGCAACTTCCGTAGAGATCCCGAGTCGTTGGGGTGCCGTGATCGGTAGTTTGCCAGCGTCCGCAGTGCGTTCAAGTCACTGGGGCACCCGTAATTCACGACGTGCTGCTCTGCAGTAAGCGTTTTGCCAGCATGTTTGGTGTGCATGCGTCAGTGAGGTGCCCTTAACCTACCACGTACCACTTCGTGGTTGTCAGTATTTTTCCAACTTCCGTTGTATGCCTGAATCATTGGTGTGCCGCGGTCAGTACTTTTCCAGCGTCCGCGATGCGGCCAAGTCACTGGGGCACCCGTAATCCCTAACGTGCTGCTTAGTGATCAGTATTTTGCCAGCGTCCGTAGTCCGCTTGAGTGACAGGGGCGCCTGTAATCCACAACGCGCTGCTTCATGGTCAGTATTTTGCCAGTGTCTGTGCGCCCGATTTCATAGGGCGCTCGTAACCCATGACGTGCTGCTGTGCAGTCAGTATTTTGCCAGCATACGTAGGGCGCCTGTATCAGTGAGGCCCCTGTAGCCCGCCACATGCCACTTGACGATTCTTTCTATTGTGCCAGCCTCTGTGGTGTGCCCGGGTCACTGGAGTGAACAATACATAATCAACAGACATAACCTAACAAGACATAATCCTAACCTTCTGAACAAGCAATATGCCTACATTTCTCTGTGCATGTAACATCCAGGAAAACGTGAAGTCATTTAGCCTACAAAAATATGCAATGGTAAGAATTCGCGAAATTAGTTGCGGTATATAATCGATGGTGGCTTCGACAGTCCGGCCCAAAAAATGATTACTTACAGAGCCGAGGCTGCCAACTTACGCAACAATTTTGACATCCATGCCGTAATGAGCCTAATAACCACCTTTCCGATTGATCCTGATGACGCTACGGAACATAGCTGCGATGCCATTTCTACAATAAAAGAATATGGTGTGTCGCCCACGCTGTTGACGCCAAAAGTTTAGAAACCACGAGATTCAATAAAACGCTGAACATTTCCGCTGCATCGGCACAGCTCCTTTAACCTATATTTACCACCTGCTGTCCCCAACTCTTCTCTTACATTCTGTTACACCCATTTTTTCCTTCTCAAGCACAGGGTAGCGAATGGGGTCTTCTGGTTAAACTGCCTGTCTTTTCTGCATTTTTTTCTCTCTCTCTTTCGCGCCTCTTCAAAAGCGTGCCAACAGCATTTATAGTGTGTAACCGAATGCAGTTGCAAAGTGCTTGGAAGTTTCCGCAGATTTCTTCGAATTCAGACGCGGACTCTTTTTTTTAATGTGAAAAAGTTTCTATAGTATATACTTGGCGCAAAGACATAACGTGTCACACATAAAGTATAGTCACACAGAGCCAGTATTCCGGAGAGACGCTCTACTTTTAGCAGACATGTTATGCCAATGCTCTCCAAGCTACGCATGCATCACGCTCGGTTTGGCAAAAGTGCATCGAATAAATGAGAGAGAGAGACAAAGGGGAAAGCACCCCTTGTTCGTGGGAAGCGGTGTTCCTTCAACTGGAACAAGTTGCCGATAAGCCCACGTTCTCGAACTCCGCCAAAAGTTATAACCACACCATCGAACCAACCACTTTCACCAGACACCGTTCTCGTTAACACCCTCCTCCCCTCACGACCCTTTCTATCAAGCCCGCTCCTCTCAAATCGCTTCGTACGATCCACCCACCCCTGAACCGCGATCTTACGGTGAGGCCCCGGGTCCAAATAAGATCTCCTACGCGACTGAATAACAACGCTTCGACCGCGCACATTATTCACGCGAAAGCGGAGTGTCCACCGAAGACAACGGAGCCCTCTTAGCAAAAGGTCGAACCACCCTCTTTACCTCTTCACCCCCGAAACTGGCCCCTTCCTCAATCTAGCGTGATCGTTCGATGAGGGCACAATGAAGTAGCTTCGCCTGGAGTTAATGACTTGACGCCGATGAAGAGTCTTTCCGGGCGCCGAGCACCGTGAAGTTTCACGCGCTAGCGTCTATTTAGTGTAGAAGGGCGTAGACGCGGGGCTTTCGACCTGGCCGCCTCTTTCCAGAGATCGGGAGCGGAAGGCGTCCTTCTACAGCCACGTGTGGCTGTGCGACACAGAGCTTTACGAATGGAACGGTCAATAAGGCGGATGTGGCATATCGAAAGTGAGGAAACTCGATAGATCTAATGAGCCTTGGTCACGAGTGGTCGAAGTGGAAGTTGTGTATCGGTTGTGTTGCTGAGATCAAGATTACTAAGAAAAAAGAAAGGGTCAACTTAGGCTGTGTCTCCATGAAATAAGAATATTTATTTCAGTATCTAATCGCGATGTCTAAAGAAAACTTGTTTTTGTTTCACGTTCTCAACATGCGGTTTCATAATGAGAAACCAATGAGAAAGTTCGCACATTAGCTGCGTCTTAGTTTCATAATATTAACTTTGGTCTATAATAGGGATCTTTCGTTAGAACGGTAGCTAGCACTTTTGCTGTTTTCTTCTGTTGTCTTTGTTCATTTGAGCTCTTTATAACGACCTATGCTCACTCCATGTTCGCAGCTCGAAATAACGTGATAATGTATAGAGCAGTCACGAGAATTGTAGTGAGAGAGTCTGTCATGAACGTTTCGTCAGAATAAGGTGTTTCCTTATTCCGGAAACTACTTATCGCATTCAAGTGTTTATCTGTCACCTCTAAAGGAACGACTTCGACATGATCATAAAATATGAGAGAAAAGGAAAGATCAGAAAATGATTAGACCGTGGGTGAAATGCTTCAAAACATCACATTCATTTTTGCAGGAAAAGAGTTTTCACCACCGAGCTGCTTGTTTATTCACGTGTCTCAAAACATCTTGTATTTTTCTCAATTTAAAGAATCATCTTCGAAATCGGTAATTGAACCAGTGACTCCTCGCTGAGCTGAATAGCTGTTTTCTGGCAAACTATGTTTCGACAGGGTTTTCCTAGTTTGTGTTGCTTCTGCGTTGAATGTATGAATGACACCGGGCTTTCACGTTTTGGTGGGGTCCCGCCACGGTGGTCTAGTGGCTAAGGTACTCGGCTGCTGGCCCGCAGGTCGCAGGATTGAGTCCCGGCTGCGGCGGCTGCATTTCCGATGGAGGCGGAAATGCTGTAGGCCCGTGTGCTCAGATTTGGGTGCACGTTTAGAACCCCAGGTGGTCGAAATGTCTGGAGCCCTCCACTACGGCGTCTCTCATAATCATATGGTAGTTTTGGGACGTTAAACCCTACATCATCATCATCATCATTGTCATCATCATCATCATCATCAAATATTGTTTCGGTGGGACTCTCCAGAGTTATAATAGGCCAGAAAGTGTTATACAATCGAGATTGGTTACATGTCGAATGATGTTTCCTGTGTATTGCTACGTTGACAACTGGAATTTAGGAGCGTTGGTGGGCTTCGCCACATAACTTCTCTTTGGAAGACAAAGCACGCTATACAGGAGCACTGCGAACGCTGACTCGTGGGAGAAGGATATAAAACGGGTGGTCCCTTTTCGCCCTTGAATAGGACAGTTCATAACCCAAATATTTCAGACCAAATTGTTAAAGTGATGAATTATGTCCACAGTGTCAGCGCAAAAAAACATAAAAAAGACTAGAAGAAGACAACAAAAATTTATTGAAAAGGTCTCTCTCTCTTTCTCTGAGAGAGAGAGATAGAGATAGAACCACCCACAGGTAGTTAATTGTTCTTTTACAAACGTGTTCTTCTTCAATTTTCTCGTGTGCATACTAAATCAGTTTATAGGCGAAGTGGAAAGGCCTGCTTTCTCCGCCCAGCTGTATGTCTCTGCTCAGTAGGTACATGTATACATTGGATATTATGGTGTGTCTCAGTTCATATCTGAAATATGTTACCTTTCTAATCACAGAATCCCACGCTTATTTAGACTAAGTGCTTATCTTGTACTATTTTTACGCGTATTGTTTGTTATGTTCTGGTTCACCATGCTTCCAAACATTATTAAAAATGCTTTTATAACCTATCGCTACTAATGAGTTTCCTCATGCTTCAGCACATGTAAACATTGGATTTTATGGTGTGTTTCAGTTCGCTTCTGAAGTATGTTACCTTTCTAATCACAGAATCTCACGCCAATGTAGACCAAGTGTTATCTTGTACAAGTTTTACGCGTATTCTTTGTTATGTTCTGGTTCACAATGCTTGAGACAATCATTAAAAATTCTTGTGAAAAGTTATCGCTGCTAAGGAGTTTCCTCATACTTCAATAAATACCGACTAACTTCAAGTCGGAGATAATTATGCGTCCACACTGCTTGTTTTCTTTAGGTATTTAAACAGAAAAGCTTTAATCGTTAGTGGAAGGTAAATTCAATCTTAGTTTCGGGGTCGTGAGCTGCCTGGCAACAGTCGCCCCGAGGTACAGGCACACGCATATTCAAAACTTTCAATGTCTTCGCATTCCGTTTTTCCTACAACAGGTAGCCTTTGTTCACCAACACTTTTACAAATGGTGCCATCAATCCCAATTCACACCACACGAAACCCTTTTTTCATTCGCTTCACTTTAGACAAAACAACATCAATCTAACGATAAAATAAAACGCGTAAAGCCGCTCTAGCACGCGAAGTGGCCATCATCTCACGCTTCATAAGCCTCCCGTATTTCGGTTGACAGGGGCACGTCATGACCTCGAACAGCGTTTCACGGCGGGAAAAAGAGTGGCGTGGAAACGAAACCTTCGATGATTAGTTTCGCTTCAGTCGGTTTTGATCATTGTTGCTTCGGATCTCGTTACAGGGATGGACCCATTCACCGACGACCGAGCTTCCACTCGCTTTACTACCCAGCAGAGATGCAAGTGACTTACACTGCCTTCTTCCAGCGTAAGGCCATGGCCGCGAGGATGTTTTCAGGAGTTTCGTCGCATGCGCAGTATATGAGCTGAAAAAAAAACCCACAAACCACAGAGACGGTACATCTACTTATACTGCGTCGTGCTTCGCGGTCGGCCTTTCACTCCACGAGATTGGCGATGGTCGAGGACACGCGAGCTGCTCATCATTGGAGAAAGCATTTGTGTCTTCCCCCCCCTGGAACCAGTTAGGCCTAACTCACTGTTCGTGCCACTCCCTTCGATATGGGTTGGGAGAGGCGCTCTTCCCGTTACAGCGGCCGCTGTTCAGTAGCGACGAAGTCACGAATCCTCAAACCGGAAGCGGAAGTGGTCAGGGGGAATAGGAAGTGCGCGAGGACGACAATCACGACGACGTGCACGCGCACTTCGGGCGTGGTCGCGACATCGACGCTTGATTGGGCTAGCGTTGTTGAATCGGAAGTACGAGGCCACCGGTGTGGCGCAGCGGGAAGCGTGCTAGCCGTCCTGAGCTCTAGGCGAGGATGGCGTGACCCCAGTAAAAACGGGGTAGCATAACGAGTTCGGAATCCGCTCAGCACGTGATTGTTCCTAGTTTCGTTACTTTCGGCATCAATATGTTTCACAAGGGATTGTATCATGTCATTCTAAAAAAAAGAGAGATTTGATCGTCGAGTCGACTGCAGCTACTTTCATGTGAAATAAAAGAATTCGGCCATCACGCTGCAGTTAGTGTTAGGTCTTGAACCAGGGAACAATGCGAAAACAGGTAAAATTTTTGTTGTTCTATCATTCTTACTTCTGTTGTACTTTTATTTTGTTTTGCCCACGCTGCTCGGATCTTGAGTCCGCAGTATTGAACAAAATCTGACAAGGTGGCCCAGAAGCACGAACAAAACCACACGTAGCGTTGGCTATCAATTGACTTAAAGTCGTGAATTGCGTTGCAATAGTTTGCAAGTCACCACTGTATGTGCCTCGCCTTTTTTTAGCCTTGTTTAATTGCGTCATGTCGTGTTGCCCTGTGTTCTTTTTAATGTTTCATCAACACGCCCAAGCCTCAATATTAAGTACATAAGTAATTACGTAATAATAACTACGTAAGCCATTTGGTCACAAATGAAATATTAACAAAAAGTAAAAAAAACAAATGAATAAAAAAATAATTCTAGTTTGTACTTGTGTTTTCTGTACTTCACGCATTTTTGAAGTGCCTTCGAGACTGCCCCACCTTTGAGCAAGTGACGGTGTCATGTGGTAGCATATGATGTCATATGGTGATAATGGTGGTGTCAAATGGTGACATATGCTGTGACGTCATGAAGAGTTTTAGATGCCATCAGAATTTTGGCTCATCTGACGTCGTTATGATGAAATACGGTGACGGCATAAACTCATCCTCACATCATCATACGGTAATTTTTTAAAAGGCGATGCGCCATCTGTCGACGGCATCAACACGAGTGATGCGAAAAATCTTCCCGACTACGTCACCTGATGACGCCACCGCGTGACATTGCCGCTTTGTCAAAAGTGGAGTGATCACGGAGGCTGTGTAAAAGTAGATGAGATGCAGAAAGCTCGCAATGCCTCGGATCTTGGAGCCAATGATAATCCACCTTATGTGCTGAAAGCTTTCGGAAGTTTGCGGGGGAGGGTCAATACGTTTATGTAAGACAAAAAAGAAGGTTTCCGCCTTCGTGTCACCTTAGGCGAATGCATGGAAACCTTTGATTTTTTTTGTATGACTCAAGTATACAATGTACAAACGTACGATTTGTGTATGATATCATGAATGTCTGTCTGACAAAAAGATCTCTTTTTAGTTATACTGAATTGACCTCCTGGCCAATATTCCTATTTACATATTTCCGGGTATAGCCTATCGGAAGTTCTTCTCAGGTATTGCATGCAATGCACGGTCGTATAGGCCTGTGGGTTCAATTGATAAATTTGTGACCTTATATTACTTTCGCGCTGCGTTCATGAGAAGTGAAAAGAACTGTTTCACTCAAACTTTTTTTTCAACCCCAAATGAGCTTAGCAGTTCGTAGGTATTGCTCATTTCAAAGGACTGCAGCAATGATAATGAGAGCACAAAATGGGGCAAGTAAAGTTAAAAAAAACACAGAAGGATCGGAAAGCTCAGAGTACGGTGTGAGAGGAGATGACAGGCAACACCTTCGTGTCGGCACACGTGTTAGCTATAGCCGAGGTCGTTACAGCTAAGCGCCGAGCGCCGCACACACCGACAACGGCGATTTTACGAAACGGCTGGCGCCATAACGATCCAGTTACCTCAGCGCCATTGTAATAATACTAAGACCTCCCGTGAAACGCGAGGAGGAATACAAGGAAGAGAACGAGAAAGGCCGGAAGGCGGGCAGTTTGTTTTAATTTGAGCACCCCGGCTTTTTCTGCGCAAGAACTAGTGGACGTGCCCGCGAGCCACAACGATCATTCCATTCTTGTTCTCAGCTTACGAGTAAAGGGCGGAGAAAATTTACTAGGCTCTTGCTCACTGGCGAGAAAACCGTCTCTCAAGTCTTTTCCTGGCCGAATGTGTTTCTACGGGTACTGAATTCAGACAGTCTCTTACACACGCTAGGCGTTATTGGTGGGGAGGGGGGTTGGCAATTCGCACCTCTCACGTCCCGACAATTTAAGGCCGACAGAAAGAGCCAATCTCTTTAAGACCGACAGAAAGACAGAATTTAAGACCGACAGAAAGTGCTACCATCGTCTTTTGGCCTATATTCTTTGTAATTTTGTTTTCTTTCGTTTTATAACTAGCCTTATAAGTCTCAATGTTTAAGTTGAACCAAGCACACCAAACACGTTCACAGGAGGCACAATTTAGTGTCATAGGTTAGGTCCTCAGCATTCGTCGTAGCGTACCCTTCTAAATTGCCTTACTTTTCTTGCTTTTATTTCGGGCTTATAACCAGAATAACGCACTTTGGGAAGCCACAGTTTCGGATATTGAGAGAAGGGACCCAAAGCAACTACGACTTTCTCAAACCTGAGGTTACTATATGGCACCGTCTTGCCGAAGCTCCTAATGAAGGCATCGGTAGTTTTAGCACGTACCATTTATACAAGCTTGCGCACTCCTTAACCTGTTTCTACGCTGCAGTTCAAACAGAGAGGTTCAAAGCTTACGAAAATGCTTCGTCATGCACTATTGCGCTTGGCAGTGTCCTGTGACGGAGTCTTTATAAAGGATTCTGTCGGTGAAATGCTACGTGAACAGTATGAGTTAATGATGCTGAATATAAGCATTCACTGGCTTGATATTGCGTGGAAAATTTGGTTACTATGGCCCACAAGCTGAGGCAAGTGAAAATGCTGAGTTAGAAGGAAGAACACGAGGACTCGTGTATGGGGACCAGGAGCCCTCTTTGCATTCAATGCCTCGTTCTAGCGTGGCTTCCAAGCGAACAGGCCAGAGATTCGAAGCATGAAGAAGACGTCAGTCGAAAGAGAGGCGAAAGGAAGAGCGCTGTTCTGCTCGTGTATTAGAGGGACAACGGCCACAAGGGCAGCAATATGGATCCGGAAATATCGAGAAGAGGGACGGTTGTATACGACCTTGATATCCGGCTTTTGTCCGGTGCACAAGGCGGAAAGATGAAGGACACGCATATTCACTGAACTGCTTCTTTCGCCGCCGACTCTCTCTCGCTGGCATTGTTTTCCTCCGAGAAGTAGCTTTCTTCTCTTTCCCGACCCAATGGTCCCACTTCCGAATCGAGCGCCCTTGTCCGAGAAGTCGGTGTTATAGCTGTATGCGTTACTAGAGCGGCTGTGCTTCAAATTGCACTTTCATTCGTTTATTTCTGTAGAATGTTTTGTAGAGTTTTTAATGAAACCGACAGACAATAAAGCAAAGCAAAGTACGGGACGTTTGCAGTTCTCTTAACTGTATTGTAATAATTACACCTTAATAAAGATAATAAGAATTATTTTGGCTTACCACATAGAAACCGGGATGCGATGATGGATGACTTCGTAGTGAAGAGCTCCGGGAATTTCGGTTACCTTGGTATTCTTAACGGGCACCAATACGTAAGCGCATGGGCCAACAACATCTTCACTTTTTATTGTCGAGTTCCAGGTCCACGGCTGTTCTACCCTATGACGGTGAGTGCTCCGTCGTGCCCTCTTTTGTAGGGTACTTATATGTGCTTAATACATGGAAGTGTTAGCCAGTGCCGCTGATAGCCTTGGTGGTGATTGTGAAACCTTATTTAGGGGCGAAGCGCCTTAAGCGGTCAGTCGTGCGTCCGCGATGTATGTAGTAGTAGTAGACGCCGTAGTGGTAGGTAGCCACCTCTCGTTTAGTCCTTGGAATGTCCGCTGGATGGCGGTACTTGGAGTGTTCACTCGATAGATGGACGAACGGTCAGACAGACAAGCAGACGAACGGATCTACGGACGCAAGAACTGACGGATGAACGGATGGATGCACGAACTGACGGACATGGACGGACGGATGGAAGGATGGACGGACGCACGCACGAGCGCATGAACGGATGCACGGACAGACGGACGCACAAACGATGGAAGCGCGGACAGACTGATTGGCGTTTCGTTCCACTCATCATCATTCACTTCGTGGATATGCTGCGACTTTTTTTTTTGTCCGAGAATGACAGACAATTACCCTTCTTTTGTATTATTAACGTATTTTTTGTTCACTAAGGTGTCCTGGTAGAGAGCTCTGGTTTGTAAACATGTGCACCAATTCACGAAATTTGGGATCACCGCATGATTAGATCACAACGACATCGCTAGTAACGACACTTTGTTGCGTTTTCTACAAGAGCGCTAGTTTCATAGCTTTTCATACTATCATTTTTACTCTGGAGGAAGACGACAAACTATGTGTGTAATGTCCCAGTCTAAACTTGGGTTGTCTCGAATTTCATATTGCGGAGATTTCGACGGCAGAACAGCTATAGTAAACACCAGAACAGCTGGTGGGTCAATATAGTCGATGAGTTGGTGGAAAGTTGAAGACTTCCAGGATTCAGTTCCTCGCTTCGCTTCTTGTTCTGAAATTCTTGAACTTCTATGTTTAAAAACATAAAAATGGTGAACCAAAAATTGTATTCAGGCTTTCCTTCTAAAAAAAGCTACATTAGTACATTCATGTCCCCGTGAACGAAAATGGAATAGTTAATATATTGTTACGTAGGCGTTGATTCCAGTGTCGATGAAGACTCCCGGGTCACGTAGCGGAGGCATCACGCATTGCACTGGTGCCTGAGTAGCCACAGCCGCGGAACCTATCTTACGTCGGCTGCGGAGATCCAGCTCCGACATCCGCAGAGACGTACCCAGCACCTCCCTGAAAATGATACGCGTACAGTTGCAGTTGAAGTTGCATACGTCCTCAGGCAAGTGAGACACAAACGGTTCTGAGCCCGAGACACTTCAACATCTTCTATGGCTAGAAGCGTCGTCTAGTCGAGACTGGCACCAACACCTACGTTATAATATAATATCTGTTTTTTTTTTCGCGCCTGAAGAATGATATGAATATGATGCACGCAGTAGTTCAGTGCTTCGGAAATTTCGACTATGTGATGCTGTTCAACGTTCTCTGATATCGCTGAACCCAGAGCAGTTCAGCTCCATCTAAATGCGGCTATAGAAGCAGGCATCCGACCAGCGACCTCCCGGTCAGCAGTGTTCAAAAAAGTCTGAAGATCTGCTGAAAATCCCCCCCCCCCCCAAAGCAAATATATCAGTTTCCCTAGTTGTAATATTGGATAGAGCACTGCTGACGAGTTCACCGTGATAACAAGTGCGGCGTACGCTCCGTAACAAAGATCAAGCGTGTAAGAATAATGAAAGTTTTTTTTCCGCGGCCTCTCGCTGTCTCTCTCTTTACAAGCAGATATGCGCTGCCAGCCGCTCCATTAGCGAAACGGAGCTACACTCAGACTGGCACGCTCTGCTAACCCTCTTATCCGCGTTGTCGTCCAGAACAATAGCGAACCCAATCCGGGAAAATATGGCGTTCTGAGGGGACAGAAAAAGCTGGGCGGACATAAGCGTCGATAAACAGGACGGAAGAAAAGGAACACGCACTGCCCTCTATACCATTGTTCCCTCTTTCCAGGCCAAACGGAGAGAGGAACGCGTGAATGTCAAAAGCAAACACGCAATACACCAAGCCGTGGAACGTAAGTTACAGATACTTTCCTCTTCCTCAGCTATTTCTCCCTGCGTAGCGTTATAGCTGCGCGGGGGATTGTGGCTAGAGGGCGCAACCAGAGGGGAAGAGCAGTAGCAGACGACAGTGCCGTGTGCTGTAAGAGAAAGGGATTGGTGCAGCGGCGGAAGAGAGATGTGCTTCTGCGGTTTCGGGGTTTGACCGCAAGGGGCGCCACCGGAGCGTGTGGTGAATGTGCAGGCCCCGGAGTGATATTGTTATTACGCAACCACCAGAAGAAGACCGCAGTTCGCTTTCCCTCTTTCTGGCCGGACAACTCCTACCAAGTCGAGCACACTGAGCTTATTTTCCGCCGCGGTCTTCTTTTCTTATTTTGGCGCCTGCTCCCTCGCTTTTGTTTCTGCTGGTGGCGGTTCCTTTTCTTTCGATTGTATAGAACAGTTCTGACAGCCGAAGCGACTTCAGCGGAGAAATCCCAAGTTTGTATGTTTTTAGCGCTGAACTTTAATGTGGCATTTAGAACGTCATTTGTTGTTTGACTTCTCAGCGACCAGAGCACCCAATTATCGTATAAGATGTCTTAGGCCAGGTTTTCAGTCGTTGATTTTGCACTGATTGACTTCTGCATAAGGGAAGAGAAAATGCAAAATGTGACGCTAAGAGCAAAAAATTGGTAAAAAAAAATCACTGCATGGTAAGAAAGAAAGAGAGAGAAAACAGAAAGATAAACACTTAAACGGAAAATGAAGGAGAGAAAAATAGAGGGTAAGAAAGTAACAGAGAGGAAACAAAACATAGAAGTACTTGTTGGGCTAGTTGGTTCGTCATACTGAGGGGTAATTCTAGACGCCTAAAAACCCACAGGAAGAAATAATCAACAAAACATACTGGAAGGAAATCAGACTGACTTTACAATTAGGATCTCGTGACTTTGAGTCTCAATAATTAAGACCATGCTGACTAGGACTATGCAAATTAGGATTATGATAAATTAAATCTTCCTATATTCTAAGGTGGCCACTAGCTCCGCGCTTAATGCCGGCTTGCACGAATATAGTTCAAGATGGTCAGATTTTTTGTCTTCCTCCCATGTTATAGTTTAAATTTACATCAACTTTTCTGCTGTGACCACGTGAGAATTTGTTGCACCCATCAGATACAAGAGTCAGGAAGTTGACACTACTGGCAAATTTACGTCAGCTTCACCGGTGAACAGCGAGCTCTCTGCTTAGCGAATCACCTTGCGTCCCGAGTGTTACCACAAAAGCAACTAGTTTCCCCCCAAAAGTGCACAATACTTTTCTTAAACACAATTTTGCGCCTTTGCGGCATGATCTCCTGCAAAAGCGTTCGTCAGGGGGCTGAAGTTGGCGCATACAAAGACCATTTTTTTCTCCCCTGCGAAGCTCTGAATGCTGAAAAAATTTTGTAGCTTTACCGTAAAATCAGGTTGAATGAGCTTTTTTCTTTCTTTTGAGGATACTTATAACCGGCGGCACTTCCGCAAAGTTAATCTGCCTAATCAGGCATGTTGAAATTACTGACCACGTGGTCACTGGTAAAACCACATTAATTAGAGCATCGCTAAGTCTGCACTACAGCCACTTAAAGAAGAGTTACATAAAAATAACTTGAATAGCCGCAGCATGCTTTCGCGTAGCTAGCTTATTCATGAACTTGTACAGAGTGGAAATTGTGAGGTAGAAAATGAAAAAAAACAAGAAAAGAGAAGTCAAACGAAAAGTCAAGCTGTTTCCAGCTGATTTTGATTGGCTCAGGTGCGCCTACCGACTCCCGGGGCCGCTGATTCAACAAGCACGTGCCGTTTGCCAAATATGTCGTGCGAACGGGGTCATTCATCCGACTACAGACGCGTCACGCGAAAAGCCTACAGATGTGTTCAAACATTGTGCGCGGGACGCTTTGAGAAAGAATTCAAAAAGCGAGAAAAAAAATGACACTGATTTCTCCCTCTTTTTCTGAAAGTTTCATTTTCCTTGGAACAGCTGAAAACAAAAGACTGAGGTGTGTTGGTGCCAATTTGTCAATTCTACATATTTAAAACAAAAAAATACGAAGAAAAAAGTGTCCTAGCATGGCACGATTTCACGAGGGCATCACACGCACGTGAATAACCTCGGAGAGCGTGTAAGCCGAGAAAAGTTATTTCTGACGGCAATTTTCAGTAAAATGTTGGGAAACATTTGGAGAAGGTCACATCATTTGTCCCATTTGAATTCTTGATTGTGACAATAGCTTTTTTCGACAATGTGAATGTCTGCTCGCATTCCCTGTCTTCCTCTTCATCTAACTCTCTCGGCATCAATTTGAAATGCTTGCTACAAAACGTAAAATGAACATACTGCATCACAAGATGTGGAATTGCAGCTAAAACCCACTAGACGTGCTACAAACAAACAGACAGACAAACAAACAAACAAACAAACAAACAAACACACACACACGCCCGCGCACGCACACAAACACACACACAACACACACACACAACACACACACACACACACATACACACACACACACGCGCGCGCGCGCGCGCGCGCACACAACGCGACACTAGCGCACAGGGTGCAGAGCTGCATTTTTGAAGCGCAGGACTATGTACCATCTGCACCCAAATGAAGTTCCGTTACATCACAAGAGTCAAGAAAACAATGTACGATACGTAAGACGTTGGTTTTTTCGGCGTCTCAAGAGATGAAGACAGGACAGAGAAATTTGTGCATATTCTCAAGCGCAGCTGAACTAACACAAAAGATGCTGAAAAACTCCAAAATGCACGAATTTACACACGCCAACTCACTCATGATACTGCGTTGAAGAGGTACAAATGCCGAACACGAATAACACTGTAAACTAAAAGATCAGTCACAGAAATAACCATTTCGCCCCCCCCCCCCAAAAAAAAACGATCTTGGTAAAAACTACATAAGTGATGGAGCGCGCGACTTCTGCTGAACATTTACTTGAAGAAAAATATGAATTTGCAAGCTGCACTGTATACCAAAAGCAATTAGGTGCGACAAAACGAGATATGTTTATTTAGGTAATGCCCACGCATATAAGGAGAAACCACGACTGAAACGCATGCGCAATTTGCATTTGCACGTGATACGCTCGATACACCTTCCCTTTTTTAAAGAAAAAATGGCAGCATATCCACGGAGTGAATGATGGAGAGTGGGGCGAAGAATTTGTCCGTCCATTCGTTCTTGCTTCCGTCCGTCCATGTGTCCGTCAGTGTGACCGTCCATGCGTCCATCAGCCCGTCCATGTTCGTCCATGCGTTCGTCCATGCAGCCGCCCCTGCGTCCGTTCATGCGTCTATCCATGCATCTGTCTATGTGTCCGTTTCATCATATATTCCCCATATAGAAGCACCGCCATTCAGCGGACATTCCAAGGACTAAACGAGAGGTGGCACACGCACACTTTCTTACGGCTTGCACTTCGGGTCCACTTCCCACCTTTAACCACCTCGAGTTCATGGTATATACTAGTTCACTGTATTCATGGCACTGCGGCCGAACGCTCGCTAAACCTTTCGAAAACCAAGGAGGTTACGCCCAGCGAGTATGACGTAGCAAACTTTTTCAATCAGATAGTGCTCAATGTACATGCCAATGGCTGCTAATGGGAAATGAGAGGCGGAGAATTCAGCTTTTACTTTCTTACGGCTTGCGCTTCATATCTACTTCCCATTTTAGATGCGGAGCATCTAATACTCGAGGCTTGTAGTGCGGCGCCGTCCGCAAGCTTCCTTCTCCTTCTTCCACCATCTGTGCATCCCTTCCTCCTCTACACACCGCGCGCGCTTCACTGCTCCACCATCTGTGCACCCTTCCTCCTCTACACACCGCGTGCGCTTCTCCTCTTCACGAACATTCGCTAGCTGTATAATGTAGCGCGCATGCGCCGTCACGCTTCGAGAACATCGGCAGCTAACGCGCGCGCATGCGCCGTCGCGCTTCGAGAACATCGGCAGCTGACGCGCGCGCATGCGCCGTTGCGCTTCTCCCCCTTCTCGAACATTCGACAGCTGACGCGCGCATGCACCGTCACCCACCATCTGTGCCGCGCGCGCTTCTCCCCTTTGAGAACAATCTACAATTCTCCTGATTCTCCAGTGGACGCTCATGCGCCGTCGCACTTCGAGAACATTCAACAGCTGACAGTGCATGCGCCGTCACGCTGTATATATACTCAAGGTCGGCGCTCGCTCACTCAGTTGCCGCTCGTCGGTTGGTTTGTACGGCGCGTCGACGTCCAAGGTCGCGGTGAAATGAATTCCAACGAATCCACAAACACAATGATCGACGTCCCTTCGACCAGCGCCGCCCTTTCGCATACGCGTGTACGTGTTCACTCATTTAACACCCCCTCCTACTACCACGTTAACCAATTTAGCCATCGACCCAAGTAAGTCGCAATTTAACACCCCATTTCACAACCACGTTAACCAATTTAGCCATCGACCCAAGTAAGTCGCACTTTAACACCCCGTTAACCAATTATATGCTCCGCATCCTCCTCAGTGTTCCCCCGAGGGAAGCTGCGGGCAATTTTTTTTAACCACCTCGAGTTCATTCATGGTATATACAAGTTCATTGTATTCATGGCACTGCGGCTCAACGCTCGCTAAACCTTTCTAAATCTAAGGAGGTTACACCCAGCGAGTGTAACGTAGCAACCCTTTCTTGTCAGATAGTGCTCAATGTACATGACAATGGCTGCTAATGGTGATTACAGCCTGCGCGTTAACTAAAAGCCGAATGTTCCTGTCTCTCATTCCCCATTAGCAGCCATTGACATGTACATTGAGCACTACTTTTTATTGTTCAACAATGCACAGAAGAAGTCTCTCACCGGCACCACCTTCGAGATCAAAATGCTATACTTGTTACATACTACGGGGGACGAACGGGTGCCACTATAAGGAGCTTCGCTCCTAAAAGTTATGCTGCAGAGGAATGGAACGCAGTTGGCAAAAATCAACGTCGTAGTGCAGTCAACGCTGTTTACAGGTTGGACGCGCTGGTCGCCGAGCTGGCGCTGGTGTTGTGTTGGGCATGCTGACTCTCAACGATGGCAGTGTAGAAGGAGGATCGATAGTGATTTATCCGTGGCGTTTTACGTTCCAAAACCACCATATTATTATGAGAGAAAGCGTAGTGGAGGGCTCCAGAAATTTCGACCACCTGGAGTTCTTTAACGTGCACCTAAGTCTTAGCACACCTGGTAGGAGCAGGAGCGGCTTCAGCCTTGTGGCAGAAGCTCGTTTCTCTCAGCTGCATCTTGGTTGTCTGAGTCATTGCGTTCAGTTGTTCCACGCAGGAGTGACTCACGTGGCCTGAGCAGATTGTGGTTATTTCGATGCAGCAGGTGGTTGTATTCTGTGGCTACCTGGTAGGACGGTGGTGCTAGCTTGCTGAGGACCTGCGCGCTCTTCGGGTCTACTGATTGTTGCAAACCCGGGTGACTTCTTTCTTCCTTAGCCGTGGCATAGTCTCCTCCTCCAACACACATGGTTGGTTTCGCTTGAAGACAGGGGGGCAGGATTGAATTGAATTAAACTTTATTGCAGCCCCGCCGCGGTGGTCTATAGCGGCTAAGGTACTCGGCTGCTAACCCGCAGGTCACGAGATCGAATCCCGGCTGCGGCGGCTGCATTTTCGATAGAGGCGGAAATGTTGTAGGCCCGTGTGCTCAGATTTGGGTGTACGTTAAGAACCCCAGGTGGTCGAAACTTCCGGAGCCCCCCACTAAGGCGTCTGTCATAATCATTGTGGTTTTGCGACGTTAAAGCCGACATATCAATCAATCAATTGAATTTTCTTGCACAGAGTTGTTACAGAAAGCTTGCATGCACTCGGTGTACCCATAGCCGTGGGCTAGTTTTGGTACAAAAAGAGATATTTTATAATGGCATTTCGGAAAAGCTTAACTAAAGACGTTACTTATTATCTAATGAAGAACCTCTGAAGAAACAGTACAGTAGGTGGGACAACCACACAAAGAACAAAAAAAGAAAACTTTTGCAATACAGCGAAAAAATTTAAAAACCACTTATATAGACTATTAAGACAGCAATCCCACTAAACAAGGCCGGCCAATAATGAATCCAAAGATTTTTCTAAATAGGTTTATAGGGGAGTTTTGCATTGAGTCCTTGATTAAACCCCTTTTTAACAAGTGATCATGTCACACGATGGCCTATCACACGGCGACAAGCGATGTGCTGACGTCACGATGTTTTGTGATATAGGACGTTATCATGACGCCATATGATGTCGTCATCGGGAGAAAATTTTTCGCATCATTCGTGTTGACCATGCCGATGGTCAATTTTCGCTTTCGAGGAGAAATGCGAGTCTAATGTCCTAAAATTTGATTACTCCTCCTCCTTTATTCGGCACCTACTAAGCCGGCTGCAATTTGCCGCCAACTTTTTTTTATCTACCCCCTCTTTCTTGCCCCTACTTCCCCGCCCCCAGCGGTGGGTAGCAAACCAGATGCCAATATCTGGTTAACCTCCTGGCCTTTCCTTTCTCACTCTCTCTCTCTCTCTTGCAGCCAGCTAGTGCAAAAGAATCGGTTTGTATGACTAGAACCCACTGAGCCAGGTTTAGCTTTTTTTAGCACGTGTGAGAGAGAGATAGAATGTTGTGTGCGCAGCATAAAGTGAGCGACCAGGCAATCTACTTACGGTCGTTTAGTCTTCACGTCGCCTTCTGGGCCAAAACTGGTACCCCCCACCCCCACCCCCCCCCCCAAAAAAAAAAGAGCTTGGTCTCCTGAATGCGTGGTCGTTGAGGGAACGTCGACGAATCATGTCTCGTTGAGGCCACGCGTACATTCGTTTTTTCTTATGCCAGAATTTTTGTCACTGTTCAGAGGCACATCAGCGCTACTTACGTTTCTATAATTGCGTGCAGCACCATCGGAGATCATTTTCCACAGCCAAGACTTGTTCGCGCGAAATGCGTAACAGAAACTTTGGCTCGGTGCCTTGAAATATACAACGTTAACATTTTATATACTGTCTCAACAGTGAATAATAATAGAACGCTAGCTCTGTTTTCAAGGTTACCACTGTGCGCATTTGAAAAAAGAGCCAAAACTGAAGCTAAACGTAGCCAAAGTAGCCATTCGATTTCTTTTTATCACACAATTAGAGGCGAAGTAGATGTATTAGTTCTTTGCAATAGACCATAGAAATAAGACAACACTATTTCTTCTGCTTTGGTCCTGAAGACACAGATGAGTTGCAAATGAGGGAATAGATTGTTACAATGTCAGCGTTTGTCCATACAGTTTACGTGTAATAGGAAGAGTTGTTATGTAGAATGGAATGATTCACCAAGCGATCACACTACACTGAACTTTAAAACTTGCTTTGTGGGGTCAATAGGGCCATCTTCCAAGCTCCCGAGGGCTAGCTACTATTGCGTGCATGAATGAGCTTTATACTAGCATACTAGTGCATGCGCAAAAACAGCAAATAAAAGATCGCCTGCAACGCATACTGCAACATCGTCTAAGCTCACGAGAATGACAATATAATACTTGGCCATCGTTTTCTAGGAAGGCAACAGTTTCGGAACTACTTTTTCTTCACGGAATCTGAAGCCTCGTTAGAACCTCGCTCTAAAGCTTGCGCTGCCTTGCACAGAAGTGGCGGGACGCATTATTTAGCGGAAAACGCATTTCTCTGCCTCGTCTCGACCATTGGTGAGAGAGAGACGAAGCGGCTGGCCATCTGACGTCATACGCGGTTCTCTAACTGGAGCCCCAGAGAGGCACCATTTATCTTTGGGCTCTCCTGGCCGGCTCTCTTCACTCGACTGGCTCGTTTATGTTTTTACGTATACGTTGTTGAAAAACAGACTTCCCGTTCCTCCTCGTCCGGCAGCGCAAATTTGCATGACACTGCGGGGACGTTGTAACAGCGGAAGTACCGAACGAGACTTCGCGAGAGAGAGCGAGACAGAGAGGGGCCTCTCCTTTTTTGGACAAGATGGAGGACGTGGCAGAGTGGGTAGCAGACGAAAAAAAAAATTGCGTTTCGCGGACGACCGGCAGCTCGTGTACGGCTTGTACTGTAGCAGACGACGAGATGCCGCGCCGCTTCCGCTGACCGGAAGTGAGAACGCCGCTTCCGGATGCGACGCGAGCGCCATCTAGCGGGACACTTTGAGGAGAATATAAATGGCGAAGCCGCCCAACTGGCTGGGCAACGCCGAAAGTGTGCTCGGCGTGTGCTTGAAAAGCGACGAGATGGCCACGATGCAAACGATGTCGTGAAAGACCTTCCGCATGGTGTAATAAACGTTGGGTGCCATATGGAGCAGACGACACGCCGTTTGTGCGAAAAAAAAACCTTTCAAAAATTTCTCGATAATGACGAGGTTTGACCATATGTTCGCAGACATTCCTCGAAATAATACGCATTTTCCTAGAATTTCGGGTGGTCTTCATTAGGTGTCGGCTCTACCGGCTCACCAGACTGGTCTGTCTGAAACTGTTAGTTGTCAGACCTAGTTATTTCGTATGTTCAGTATAATTGGATTGAACTGTATTTGATACGGTCGCAGCAAGCACAGTACTGTGTTCAGCAGATAAACATGGAAGAGACATTGGCCATCATCATGACGATGATGATAATAATGATGATGAATGTTTATGATTGCCATTACATCACCGAAAAAGTTACTGTAACGTTCGAACCCATGAATGCTGGTGTGGCGCAAGCGAATTCGTGTTATCCCCACTTTGTATCGACCGAGGAGAGTCGCTTTACGCTAAGCCTGCAGGTGTACTGACATACTCCACGTGGGAGATATGAGAAATGCGGTATTTACATTTGTGTCACGATACGGGAATAAAACAGCCAACACTTGGCGTTGCATTGCGAAATGAAATGCTTATGGTCATCGAGGTAGATAGGCTCGGGTTTTCAGGTGAAACGACATGCATGATGGTAATTAATGTATCCTTCGTACACTGATTTCGTCCACCTGCTGGCGTTCTTCATGGCTCACAAGCTCGTCTTTCAAGACGTTTCGTCTTCGTCCTGCTTCACCTTGCCGCTAGATGGCACTGATTGTGGGGATACACTGCGCAAGCGCACTTTGACAAATGGGAGATGTACGCTATACCTTTTCAGCGCTTGTGGTGCTTCTGGTGTAGTGCTTGCCCAAATGTCGCTTCTAGTGTCCCTCACTCGCTCACTCACTCACTCACTCGCTCACTCACTCACTCACTCACTCAATCAATCAATCAATCACTCACTCACCGATTAAGACTTCTCTCACACACAGGCATGCCATGAACTCTAAAGGCAAGCCACCACCGAAATCACTGCCACCGCTCCATACTGTGACTCTCTAAGCGATCGACTTCAACTCTAGTACCTGCGTTGCGCCGCTCCGAAGATGCTGCTCCAGCGCAGGCCGCGTTGCTGTAAGCGCGCGAGAGTGTTTAGCGCCGCTCCATTAACCCCGACACCCATCGCGTAGCGATCACCACGCATCCTTTGCCTCTGTACGCGCATCTCGTTCTCTCTCTCTACACACACAAATCGCAACGCTTGCGCGCATCCAAAGGCGGGCGGAGAGGAGCCCTTCTTTTGATTCGCTTCCTATCTCGCGCGCCGTCGTGTCGACAGCCGAGCCGAGCCAAGCCGGGGCCACGCGACGGGCTCCGAAAGTGATCGTTTTCATGGCGATGGGTTTCAGCTAGAGACCGTAAGGGAGTGTTGTATGGAGAGAAAGAAAGAAAAAAAAAAGAAAGAAAGAAAGAAAGAAAAAAAAAAGAAGAAAGAAAGAAGAAAGAAAGAAAGAAAGAAAGAAAGAAGAAAGAAAGAAAGAAAGAAAGAAAGAAAGAAAGAAAGAAAGCCATGCTGGCGCGTTTTGCGCCTTCCTAGCTGACCGCGTTGCCGCCACAAGCCAAGCTGTTATCGGCATCGCGCGCTTTGCCCTCTTTTGTGTCGCGTAGCAGTATGAATCCCTGTCCCTTATTGTGCGTTAGCCTGCGTTCGTGTATACACTGGTGTGTGACACACTCATTTGATGAAGTTCGCGGTAGCTTGTTTCATCACGTGGTTCTCGTTTGCTCTTATGCGACTACGTATGCTGATTGCCGAGTCCTGTATGATTGCGCTTCCTACGAGAGTTTCGTATCATTCTACAGGCTTCCGCAACGGCTGAAAGCAGATAATTCCCGGCTGTCTATACGCGCGACAGTGTTTTCAGCGAAAAAAAATTATGGTTTGCAGCCTTTCAAAAGCTTCACTGCCCTCTTCAAGTCTTCTTTAACGGACGTTTTCTGTTTAGTAGTCTTCCGAGTAGTTAGGAGATCTCTTACGCAACTTTCACATTGATGAGCTGGGAGAACTTTTGTCATAACAGGCTAGCTCACGTGTGGCATTCATTCATTAAAACTTGAGTGATAGTTTGGAAAAGGGATGTTTGTCAGAAAAAAAAAAGATTGTTATCGACTTATCTTAGCCACGAAGTTACAAGAAGCGCTTACACAGTTTTCTTAAAGATTTAACCGGATTTGATCTCCGGCAGGTGTCGCTTGCGGTTCTGAATTATGGACCAGGAGCCTGGTCTACGATTTAAACCCGGACCCGACATCTAATCACAGGCGGTCATTGTACCGACTGAGTGAGCCTGCAGGCGGTGGAGGAGAATGCTGCAGGTGTTATATTGGATATTGCCTTGAAAGATATGCCGGCAATTGCCCGTGAGGTTTCCTGTTTTCAGGTTAGCTTGAAAAGGTCATTACTTTTTAAAAAGTGAAGTGCTCACAGGCTAACAGAAAAGTGCGGAATGCGACGCAACAAAGCACATACATGTGCCAATCAACTAAACCAGCAAAATGGCTAGTTGGGCCAGTCGGTTTACGTTCATTTTAGAAAACTTTCGGCAAGTGCTCACAACATGAAAAAGGAGTAGACAGGACAGTGCTTACACTCACAACAGACATGTTAACAAACAGAAAAAAGTATATAAATTAAATACATGATTCCTCGCGTACTTGTGAGAGAGCAGGGTGCAAGAAAAATAACTCTAACTCACATTGGGATTTAGACAAAATGATAGGCACTTCGCGTCTAGACTGATGTAATCTTCTTATTTGCACAACAATGGTGGCTTCAATCAATCAATCAATGTTTCTTTATTAGCATCAGAAGTGTACATTGTGAGTAAGTATGCAGGAGGAGGTCCCAAGGTAGTAAACCGCAGGTGGGACCTCCTATGTTATTACAATGAAAAAGCTAAAATATGAACAACGAAAGAGCAAGTCACGGAACATTTCGAACTTTTTTTTTTCTACAAACAAAGCAAGATATCAAAACTTAACAAAATCTAGCAGTTATACGTTTAATAGAGACTTTTTCAATTTTCTCTTAAAAACATGATGTCATACTAGTGTCACAAGGGCAGTATACTGTCATACTACTGTCACAAGGGCATACTACTGTCACAAGGGCAAATATACTGTCACTTAGAGCGAATGTCATTCGTTTAGTAATGTCATTTGTTGGCTGCCACACGAGGAAAGCGATGTCATTCAATGGAAATGACATTTTCGGCCAAATTAGTTCCGAAGACACATTCACATTCAGTTTTGGACCGAATGAGTCGTCTAAACGCCAAGGACTTCTTGGGAGATGGCTAACTTTTTTTATACGTAACTTTAAAACCTGTAGATATCCTATTCCTTACCAGATCGACTTATTACTGGTTTGATGACACAACAGCACGCGCAAAAGTTTCTTACAAAAACAGCTGATCTCAAGTACAGCGGCTGGACGCCGGCCATGTTTCATTTGTACACTGTTGTCGTTGTTGCCTATCGCATATGTTGATCGTCCGATTGAACGTGTTGTGGTGACCGAGGGGGTGACTTCATGTAATCACTGCCGTCGTCTCGTTTCTGCAGCTGGGAAATCAGTTGTGCGCCCAGCTTCAGTTAACTGTACTCATGCCCGGTCTTATCGTCAGCCATTTTGGTTCTCGAGTTTGTTGTGCAGCTGTGGCAAGTTGTGTAAAAAAGCCACGTTTATATTCTAGGACCACCTTTTGTACCCATAAGAATTCTACATGCAAGTTTTATTATATTTTTAATTCTGGGCTGTGACGAGGGCTCACGATGTGGTGGTCGGGCTTGTCCCAACGTTGTAGCGACCCATTGCGCGTTGAATCGGGCACCTCTGGACTTCAAATAAGGTTTCGCATTCATCTCAAAGCAACGGCTGAGCAGGGCTAAGGTCATGGCCACCATTTCAAAATGACTGTTTTCTTCGTGTGACAGCGTGTAGAGTGAAATGACATTAGGTTCACCTAATGTCATTCGTTGTAAATGACAATAGATTTGCCGTGTGACAGGGGTTTCACTAACACAGTCATATCCCCTGTTCCGGATCTGGTACTATTACACATTTTCGCGAGTCAGATGATCATTGCGGCAAAAAAATGATTTCTGTTTTATGGAACACTGAATAACATCAGCAGATTTTACAGTGAGCCGCAAAGCGAGTGTTGCTTGACGCCTTTATAGATTCATGGTGTCCCCTAAGCCGGTCATTCACGCGTGTTTCGGACGGATAAACGTACACTTCACTACACGAAAAATGTATGAAATAAACCACCCTTTTGCGCATTTCACTAACTTGTTTCGATGCAATGCGGAGAAAGCTCTCGAATCAGTGCGCATAATATTGCGTGGACCTCGGTGGAATACGCTGACCAAATTTATGTGCGAAATTCATATTATCGCCCCGTAATGTGCACTTTTAGGGGCGAAGCTATTTATAGCGCACTTGTTCGTCCTTCGTAGTGGTAGTAGTAGTCGTAGTGTGTAACCAGTCTTGCATTTTGACCTCCATGATGGTGCCGGTGAGAGGTTTCTTCTGTGCGTTGTTTAACAATAAAAAATTCGCAGCGTGCGAGTTAACTAAAAGCCGAATTCTCCTGTCTCTTATTCCCTCTTAGCAGCCATCGGCATGTACATTGAGCACTATCTGACAAGAAATGGTTGCTACGTTATACTCGCTGGGCATAACCTCCTTGGTTTTAGAAAGGTTTAGCGAGTGTTGGGCCGCAGTGCCATGAATACAGTGAACTAGTATATACCATGAAGTCGAGGTGGTTAAAGGGGGGAACTAGACACGAAGTGCAAGCCGTAAGAAAGTGTGCGTGTGCCGCCTCTCGTTTAGTCTTTGGAATGTCCGCTGGATGGTGGTGCTTATGCGGAATATATGATGAAAAGATGAGAGATGGTGGTACTTGGAGTGTCGAATAGATGGACGAATGGACACACAGGCAGATGCATGGACGGACTCACGGATGGCTGCACCGACAGATGAACGCATGGACGGACGCAGGGGGGGATGCATGGACGAACGCAGGGATTGACGCCCAGATGGACGTGCGGACGCACGAACAGACGCCCGCATGGACGGGCGAATGGACGCACGGATGGTCACACAGACAGACGCATGGATGGACGGAAGCAAGAACGAATGGACGGACGGATGCTTCGCCCACTCTCCATCATTCACTCAGTGGATGTGCTGCCATTTTTTTCCGATAACACTGGTCACTTTTTTCTCCCGTGAGTGCGGGATCGGCTGAATTTCCACTCGCGAGTAGAGCATACGATTTGCGGGACACTGTCATCTATTTGTACTTTATATGGAGCATGACGGCGATAGCGGAAACCCGTCGACAGTGTCGATCACAACAGAAGTTATGTGGTCTCATACGTATATGCCTAAGATTGCTGGAAGGTCACGCCCACTCAGGGGTCTTCACCAACCGCTGATGACACACATAAGAAAGATGGCAAAGTCATAACTATGCTTCGTTCTCTCATGGATGCAATCCGGAAGATCTTGTTGGATGTGAAGACCCTGTCTGCTCGAAGCTCTCTCAAAGTACTGGACGCCTTCATTCCAGTAGTTGAATGGCTCGAGTAGAAATATGACTAACGATCGCGATCATTTCTAAGAAGTCAAGGAAGCATTCATCATTCAGTGCACCTCCAGTGGACTAAAACCGCGTCTTTTCGGACTTTCGTCAGTTAGTGCGCGTCATCAGCATCTGTGAACCTAGCGCGTGTGCGAGCTCTCCTATCTCTCCCTTTTTCCATCTTTAAACTTCTCATCCCTATCCCCGGTGTAGGGTAGCATACTTGTTGCTCCAGACTGATTAACATCCCTGCCTTTCCTTTCCCCCCTGTTCCTCCTTCTTGCTGGAAAGCAAAATGTTCTTTTTCTTCTCGCCTAATTGTATCAGTGAAATCTTGATGATACAAGTCTCACGAGACCACCAAGACCTTCGTATTATAGAAAATTCATATCACCAGAAAGCATAGAAAATTATCATGCCACTAAAGAATGCTAGCGTACGTTTTCATTTATTGCTTTTCAAGGCGTTAGCAACGCAATGGATGAACGCTGAATGATTGTAAGTTAACTTTTTAGATGTCGGCAATCATACCACCACTCGTAAATATATGGCCCGTACGCGCATGTTTAATTAATGAACGACGCTTGTTGTGACCCATGAGAGCAGTAGCCGCTTCTAAATTTTAGTACGCTTTTTTCATTTATGCTGATGACATCTGTGTGTGGACATCAGGTGTGACTCGACTTCAACTTCGCACTCGACTTCAGAAGGCAGCATCAGTGACAATGTACCACTTACGCAAACAAGGGCTCAAAATCGCAAGTGAGAAGTGTGCAGTCGTGGCTTTCACCAGAAAACCGAATGCCCGCTTACGGCATATCAATTAACGGGCAGTTGGTGTCATGCAGCCGGAGTCACAGGTTCTTGGGAGTCGTAATCGACGAAAACTGTCTTGGACACCCCACGTAAACTACGTGAAAAAGCGGCTGACGGCCATTTGTCACTTATTCAGGTTTCTTGCTGGGAAAAGTTGGGGAATGTCTGTCGAGGCTATGTTACAGCTGTACAAGGTATTATTTACTGGATTCCTGCGGTATAGCCTACCTCTTATATCTAACACGTGAAAACGAACCTGCGCACAATCCAAAATATTTAAGTCCAAGCGCTTAGGATATGCCTTGGTTTACCCCGCTGCGCATCGACAGCTGAAACAATTGCCATTGCACAGGACTACCCCATCATGACGCACATCACCATTGAAACGATGCGTACGTACCTCAGGCAACATGCTAGGAATCCTTCCCACCACTTGGCAACCCTCGCTACTGAGAGGCCCCGCACGAAATTTAGTGCAATTGTCTGTGCTCTTCGTGCGTCGTTTACGTCAGGTTTTACGCCTGCTGAGAAACTGGTGTATCTTCCGTGGTGCCTGACACTTCCACAAGTACGTGTTTCAATTCCAGGAATACAGAAAAAATCAAGTTTGCCTTCATCAGCCCTAAAACAATTGAGCTTGAGCCTTCTGCACGAAATGTACAACAACCACGTGCACACATACACCGATGGTTCAACCACAGCGTCTGGTTCTGGCGGTGCGGTGGTGATTCCAGCTAGAGGAATCACTCTGCGAATCAAACCGTCACATGTCACTACGTCTGTGGCGGCAGAACTTGCGGCTTTGCGTGGCGCCCTACAGTACATCACATCCCTTAGACCAAGTAAATGGGCTGTGTTTTCCGACTCAAAACCAGCCCTACAGAGCATGCAGTCAGTCCTTCGACGAGGTTGCCATGAACAATTGACTTACGAAGTTGTCAAGCTTGTTCATCACGTCACAAAAACAGGCCACAAGGTCAAGTTTCAGTGGCTTCCTGGCCATCGGGGGATCAGTGGCAATGATTCCACAGACAACGCGGCTCGCACATCGCACCAAGAAGAGCACACCCTACCTATTCATTTGTCAAGGACTGACGCTGCAAAGCAACTTCGTCACCTGGCACGTAGTCTGAGGCTGCAGGAGTGGAACACCCCAAATATAAGACATACGAGACTATACGAAATAAACCCTCGACTGGAACTTCGACCTCCATTCGGACTTCATCGACGTGAAGCTTCACTTCTTTGTCGCCTTTGGTTGGGGGTTGCTTTCACAAAAGCATATAGAACCCTCATCGGATTGACCGACAATGAGGAATGCAACGTCTGCTGCACCAAAGAAGACATCGACCTTTTGATATGCCATTGCCCTCGATTTGCCTCTGAAAGACAGAAGCTTTCGGACGCATTGCGACAATTGTACGATCGGCCACTCTCTGGGCAGATGCTACTCGAACACCGTCATCGCCTTTCGTCAGCTCAAGAGCAGTCAAAGCTGTCTTGTGCTTTTTGAGGACTACAGGCCTACGTGACCACCTTTAACTTCTGTGTAGTGCCACCGCTGCATACGCGCCAGCCGATTGACTGACAATCCTCCTTTTCTTGTTTTTTTTTCTCTCTCTCTCTCTTTCTCTCCTCTTTCCTCTCTCTCTCATCTTTATGGCCCCTTCCCATTCCCCCAGCGTAGAGTAGCAAACCGGGCATGTGCCTGGTTAACCTCCCTGCCTTCCCTCTTGTTGTTTATCCCTCTCTTTTTCGCATGACACCGGAGCCCAAAATAATGGCAAAAGCGCTTGAAGTGCAGGATCAAGGCCACACGATTTCAATACCACGTTACATGTTATGACAGTGATACAGCGGAGGTGTTAGGGATGTTTTTTGTGTGGAAAATTTACGGCCATGTCCGCACAAGTGTGACCTCGAAAGCCCCGCATGTGGATTTTTTAAGGCTTGACACCTTCGCCAATACCATGCTCGGGCTTCTTTCAGTCCATATGACCCTTTCACAGGACGTCTGATAACGAGCAATACGGAGGCACATTACAGCCTCAAAGATTCGGGTACACAATCTTAGAGGCCGCACGACTTTGAATGCTCATTATGACCGTAGGAAATTTATTTTTCTTACGCAGTGATTCTGACCATTGGGCGGTGCGGCGCGCATGCGCACGCATGAGCGTATTTCCATACTCGCTCATATTTGACGAATCTCGCGCGACAGCACGGGCAACACCTCTTTGTACCTTGGTGGTATACCGTATGATCGTATCAAACGTCACGGGATTAAAATCACTTCGCAAGAACCACACCCCACTACGTTGCGGGCCAATGGGAATTGGCCGGGACCAAATAAACATTCTATAACCTCAAAATTTGAATTTAGTTTGATCGTATCACTGAGGTTTTACTGTAATTGGAAGCTTTCAACACCTCGCGTGCGGGATCGAATCCAGACAGCGGCGACTGCATTTCCTATGGAGGTGGCAGTGTGGGAGGCCCGTGTGCTCAGATTTGGGTGCACGTTAAAGAACCCCGGGTGGTGGGAATTTCCAAGGCCCTCCACTACGGCTTCTCTCATAATCATGTGGTGGTTTCGGGACGTTAAACCCCACATATCAATCAATCAATCAACACCTCACGTGGAGCATCAGTGACTCTGTGGCAGAGCTTTGACCAAGTGACAATTTCACTCGAAGCTGTTATTCATTTCTGAAGCCAAGTTGACCTCACAATAATTGACGGTCTTTCGACGTCATAATGACGTCATAAGGTTACTTGATGTCGCAGCATCTTTTTGCACTCTTCGTGTCAATGCCGCCGATGGTCTGTTTTCGTGTTCGACTAGGTATATAATAACTAGGTACATAGGCTGGCCCCTGTTGCGTCAAAATATGACATCGAAGCAACTATGGAGGGCTCAGTACTGACCCGTGCAGAGACACTAACCCTGGCTAATTTGAAGTGTAAGGCGTCAAACTCACCCATGAATAGACTCACCAGACTCACTCTGGTCTAAATCAAACCGTGAGGCAGACTGAGTGTGTAATCTTTTGGCGAGTTTGAGTCTGAGTAAGCTTGGCTGAGAAAAAAATATATATAGTGAGTGCGATTGAGTCCGGTTGAGAAAAACTTTGACGACTCCGTTCCGAGTGAGTCCCAAAGGCAAAATGTAGGTATATCTTCAGCGAATTTGAGCACGCTCCAGATTTCCTTTTTGCCGATCTATGTTACCTGTTACAGATCATTGGTACTATTATTAGCCTTTTGTCGGCTCAAATTTACACTTGCGTCTACTGACGCATAATTTGACGCCCTAGCATTCAGACGCCACCTGAATGTTTATTTTTTAGAGGTGTGAGTCACAGAGAAGATGGGAAAAACAGTGACGACCCCCCACCCCCTCTCAAACTTCTTTCTTGGGAAATATTCGATAAAGATATCTCGGGAGAGTCGTCTCGTTCAATAGAAATCAAATTACTGTAAAGCATCTGTATCGGGCCTGCGCTGTTTCTGCGGCGTGCCTTATTACGACAGCCATGCTACTACGTATTTTGCCAATAAAACAGTGTTATAATAAACTTTGCATTCATTATTCCTGTATTTCTTGGTTCCATTATTCCTTACCAGACTAACCTTAACTACGGTGCATGGTGTCAGAAGTGGGACATGAACCCATGCCCACATATATGGACCAGAAGTATAGTCTGCTCCGATGTTGTTCCAGTACCAACGAAACCGCACCACGGTCCATCTCCTCCCAGGCGGACAGTGGTCTCAAGAAAAACGGGTTGCACCTATATGCCGCCGCAGCGGCTTCGTTACGATGCGGCTTTCAATGAAATAATCTCAACTTTCATTCTCAGGCCTTACGTGATTCTTAAGGAAAAGATGAGAAAAGTGAGCCCCGTAACTTTCTGCATTAGAGTGCGACACCTCAACAGTAGCTCACGAGGGATGAGGGTAAGGAGAGATTAAAAGGTTAGGATTAAAGGTATAGAGATATAGAGGGGAAGGAGAGAGCGTGGCGCAGGGACAGCGACACCCAGAAGGAAGGAGAAGACAGGAAAGATGGGCACGGTCACAGGAGTCCGAGGACGGGGCACCACTCAGCGAGAGCTCTTGTCGGCGACAGGAGATGGCGTAGCGAGAGCCAGTAGGCCAGAGCTGCGCTGCCGTCTGAGATCGCAGGCGCACAACCGATCGGCACGAAATCTAGAGAGCGAGTCTCTCGGGCCTTACTCGCAGAGGATGTATAGGGCAGGTGTTGTTCGCGCTCCCTTCAATATAACTCTCCCAGTTACTTGTCCTGCGCCAAGGCAACGCCTCCTAGAAAAACTATGCCTGGAACGTGGCTCTCTCTTCAATTGAGAGCATGCCGCCAGCACAAAATCTCGGAGGCCATGCCTCCTACCGCGTGTTGCGATCGTCCGCCGCGTGGAACCGCTCGCCTCCGTACCGCTCTCTCACGTGACATCAAAGCTGCTTGGAGGCAACTGCGAGAGCATTGCTGTGTTCGCAGGGGGCAACCGCCACAGGCTTTCTTCACCTCCGTACCGGAGGGAAGGGTAAAACGTTCCAGGCATAATTTTTCTAGGAGGCGTTGGCCAAGGTGATTAGAGGAATTTATTTTCACGAACAGTGAACATCAATTACAATTTAACGGGACATCGTGATAGAACACAACATGCAATTACACACCAAAAAATTGGTACAGAAAATATGTTTACTTATGTACCGTAAATGGTAAACAACAAACACACAACGCAAGCATACCAATGTGTATGTTACGTATTTACATGGCATTTCTGCCAGTACTAAACACAAACATCAGCCTACCACAAGATGGCAAGCAAGGTTTGTGTGTGTGTTCACAAAGAGTGGTAAACGATTCAGAGTACTTGGTAGTCTACTATTAGAGAGCGTAAAGCCGCCTCGTGGGCCTCACACACGCCGCTGCATATCAACAACACCGCATATACACCATAGGAGAGATTGAGCAAGCTCCACCTTGTTCTCTGGCCTATGGTTTGAAGACAATGATGTAAACCACACACCAATCCGAAATTTTATCCCGCAAGGCAGTCTGTATATGTGTACATCTGATGAACGCCATCAGCAGTAAGAAGAAAAAGGAAGGAAAATGGAGGGAAAAGAATGGCAGGGAGGTTAACCAGCGTATAGGCAGCCGGTTAGCTACCCTAAGCATGGAAGAGGGATGACGGAGATGAATAATAGAGAGCAGAGAGGGAAGAAAGAAACACAGCGCATTCGGCAGCACACGCGCGCAGTAACTCGCAAGTAAGGCTCAGTAGTGAAAGCAACAATAAATTTCGAATCCCTACCAAAGAATTAAACACAGACATTTCGTAATTCATGTAGACTCATATCTTGGTGATTGAACTACACACGATGGCACAATTTAACATGTCAGCTCTGCGAAATGCAGACGTCGCACTTCAGCAGATGACGTAATGAATGTCAGCTACACGCTGGAAGGTGTCGCTCCCAATGAAGAGCATTATGCCCCATGGATTTGTCTAATTGGTTCATTAGACGCGGAGCTAGAAAACCAGTATTTTGAAGTGACGCGAAACCATGACGCGGATAGGCGAGCTTGAAAGACATGCAGCTCGCCCCATGCTGCTTTCGCAAGCTAATCCCTTCCCTGCCCTCTTTGGCTGGCGATTGGGATAATAACTTGTATATGCAATGAACATGTCATGCGCACACGAAGCTATAGGAGCTCAGTACGTGCCCAAACCAGACCAAGCCCCCGAGACGCCATGCGGTGTTGTTTCAGCACTCTCTGAGCTTCGTCACAGTTACGCCGAATGTGTCCTGGCCGATCGCCAATTGGCTTTCAAGCTTGTCTCAAATGTTTATCGCAGTGGCACGTGCAACTGTTGGTGATGTAAGAGCACATGTCACCTACGCAGAGGAGTTACGTCAGAGCACTAATTACTAGTTGGGCCTAGAGCTACTCTATATGCTATATTTAGCTAAAAGTAGCATATACAGTGGCTCTAGTTGGGTCATTTCATTGTGCTCGTAATTTTCTGATTCTTTGGATGCACGCCGACAAGGAACGCTTACGAACGTTCAGCTTGAACTTTGACACGTTGTTGCGTCGCGCGGCGTTCCATATGTTGGCAAAAGTGATCGTGAACGCCTAGGGAGGGAATTGCACTCGTCAGATTAAAATTATCAGGACACGATCGCTGGATTTCGTGCCGACCAGTTGTGCCCCCACGATTTCTGATGACAGCGCCGCTCTGGCCGACTAGACTCCCCCTACGCCATCTCCTGACGCCGACAAGAGCTCTCGCCGAGTGTTACCCCGTCCTCGGACTCCTGCGACCGTGTCCATCTTTCCTATCTCCTCTTTACTTCCGTCGTTTTCTGTCGTTCCCGGTCCCTGCGCCTCGCTCTCTCCTTCCTCTCTCTATCTATTTACCTCTTAAGCCTATTCTTTCAATCTCTCCTTACCGCCATCCCTCGTTAGCTACTGTTGAGGTGTCGCACTTTGAAGCAGACAGTTACGGGGCTCATTTTGCTTTTCATTTCCCCTTGAGAATCACATAAGAAAAAGAAGAAGAATTATCAAACCTGATTAGAGAGCTCTTTTGGCGTGGGCCAAAAAAATGGCAGCATATCCACGAAGTGAATGATGCTGAGTGGGGCGAACCATCCGTCCGTCCATTCGTTCTTGCTTCCTTCCGTCCATGCGTCCGTCTGTGTGACCGCCCGTGCGTCCATTCGCCCATCCGTGCCTGCGTCTGTTCGTGCGTCCGCACGTCCATCTGTGCGTCAATCTCTGCGTTCGTCCATGAATCCGCCCCTACGTCCGTCCATGCGTCCATACGTCGGTGCAGCCATCCGTGAGTCCGTCCATGCATCTGTATGTGGGTCCGTTCGTCCATCTATTCAATACTCCAAGTACCACCATCTCGCAACTTTTCATCATATATTCCCGATATAGAAGTACCGCCGTCCAGCGGACATTCCGAGGACTAAACGAAAAGTGGCACACGCACACTTTCTTGCGGCTTACGCTTCGTGCCTACTTTCCACCTTTAACCACCTCGACTTCATAACATATACTAGTTCACTGTATTCATGGCACTACGGCCCAACGCTCGCTAAACCTTTCTAAAACGAAGGAGGTTACGCCCGGTGAGTACGACGTAGCAACCCTTTCTTGTCAGATGTTTCTCAATGTACATGCCAATGGCTGCTAATGGGGAATGAGAGACAGGATAATTCGGCTTTTACTTTCTTACGGCTTGCGCTTCGTACCTACTTCCCATCTTTAACCACCTTGATTTCATGGCATATACTCCTTCACTGTATTCATGGCACTGCGGCTCAACGCTCGCTAAACCTTTCTAAAACCAAGGAGGTTGCGCCCAGCGAGTATAACGTAGCAACCCTTTCTTGTCAGATAGTGCTCAATGTACATGCTAATGGCTGCTAATGGGGAATGAGAAACAGGAGCATTTGGCGTTTAGTTAACCCGCACGCTACGAATTTTTTATTGTTGAACAACGCACAGGAGAAATCTCCCACCGGCATCACCTTGCAGGTCGAAACGTAAGACTGGTTACACACTATTACTACGACTACGACTACGAGGGACGAATGGGTGCCGCTATAAGGAGCTTCGCCCCTAAAAGCCTCGAAAGTAAAGGTAATATTTTCCTCCTCAGTTAATTCCGTTGTAAACGCTTAATACAATGTATATTCCATTGTAGTGATTTTAGCATGCTGTGTGCCCCATTGTGTCAAATCCTTATGACTTTGTGCTTGATGGATAGTATACAGAGTGTGGGGGAGGGGGAGTAATAAAAAGTGGGTAACGATTTAGAGTACAGGGTACTCTACTATGGGAGAGCTTAAAGCCGTCCCGTGGGCCTCGATAAAAAATTGAGCGTTTCCGTAGCGCTTAGGCATTTGGCCACAATCTGAACCTGTGTAAAATATTACCTGTGCCCGAGTTCAACTAAAAGTAATGCTTGCGAATATGTGGATACTGACCCAGCTGAATATTGGACTTCCAGCCACTAAGAGGACAAAAAAAAAGAACTCAAATAAAGTAACAACGATTGCTGAAGTTTTACTCCTGCCTCAATCAGCTTGTGCTTAGTCGATTCATGCCAAAAGCACGATTCGATTACGAGGCACATTGTAGAAAATTGGGGTTTTCTGGAATAACGTTTGTCACCTGGGGGTTCTTCAACATGCACTTAAATCTAAGTACACGGGTGTTCTCCAGTCTTTCGCTATTCAAACGCAAAAAGGAATCGAACCCGCGCCCTCGAGCTTGGGAGCATGACATCTAAGTGCGAGGCCATTACGAGGAGTTATGCGAAATATAATAAACTAGCGGAGGAAAAAAATAAATAAAATGAGACGAGTCTGTTGGTTGGAGGCCATAAAAGAGGGCGTAATTACAAGAAAAGTAACAACTTCTAATAAGCGGCTGATGAGTTATCTCCGCATTCATTTCACCATGCAGTTCGCTCCCGTGATTCCCAATTTTACGACTTCGAAGTGCCCATGAAACACTTTATCTTACCCGCAATCTTACAACGAGAACAAGTATATACATAACAGTTTTCACGACTCAGTACCGCAATTAAAAGGGTGTGCTAGCAGATAAAACAAACTTAAAAGGCGATGCGAGAGAATAACAATTACGGTGAAAAAAAAGCTATGCCATCGCTCATTAAGGGTGGTCCGTTTATTAATACAGTAAGAAATGCATTCGAGCATTGCGATGCGGCGAAAAGATTACCAAGAAGGTGGTGGTATACGGTAGTTCACTATGCGTGAGTGCGCAGAGTTATACGGAGGACATACGCTTTGAAATCTGTTTCTCGCTTGCCTAAATGTCGGGCTATTAGTGGCGTACAGGCGGCCTCGTTACAGCGGTGATAAAGTGGTTCCTAACGGACTTGCAGGCGACTCGAAGTCCACACGGCAGGTGCGCGTAGGCGCGAGTACGTAATGGCGTAATTAAAAAAGAGAGAGATGCCCACAACCCCGGCAATTATGAGAACCTACATTACAGTAATATTTCATGTAATTTTCATCGTAGACGGGACGTTTTTCATTGACGCATGGGCCGGTTTTTACATCCTTGCTTTTCTAGCAACGTTTTTCTTTTCTTTTTGTTACATCACATTTACGTAACGTTGGCGCTTTTGTAATGCAACGACTACTCCTTTCTACGGGCGTGAAAAGAACTGCAACAAAAAAAATTATGAAGAAATAAAAACGGCTAGGCACAGTTCATATAGGTCCATTCACATAACATGAACAACAAGGTAGAGTACTGTCAGATAATACTGTAGTTCTCATAAGATGTAGTCGCATGTACACCATATACGCTGCAAATGAAAGCGAAACAACATCCACTCAAAATGATTGTAAAAAGTTCAGTCATAGGGGACGCAGAATGAGTTCTCACATGAAGTGATACGCTCTCGGCTGGAATCATATATGCATAAAATGTGTCTAAATAGGTTTTCTCATTAGTGCTCATGGTAGTTAGGAATTTTTTAAGTGCTTCTTAAGTGCTTAAGTGGAATTTCTTAATAGTGCTCAACTACAGTTCGGAATTTTTTAGGTAGTGTACGTTTTTGTAAGGCGTGTGTTGGCCATGGTGATTGAAAGAGCCATAATGACTCTATTGCGCAACTCAAGTCAGCCGTAGGTGCGTAAACTATCATTTCAAGTTATACGTGCGTATTTAAAAATGAAATCAACCCACCATTGCGATGATTTTTTGTGCTGCGAGTTGATCGACAACATCGCTTTCGGGTGACCCTATCTTTCACTCTTTGTCGAATTTCAGCTTAAAGTTAAAAATTACAATTCTCTTATTATGAGACAAAATCATGCTCGTTGCCACCGATGTGACAAATGGTCTTCTCATTGTCACCACAATCAGAAAAGTTTCACCAGTGATATAAATACAGTGCTTTTAAAGAAGTCCGGAATTCAAGAGTAAAATTTATAGCGAGAGAGTTGAGGAGCTCGTTTCCCGGAAATTCTGATGCTAATAGAGAGAGAGAGAGAAACAACTTTTATTGAAACGGCAAGTGTTAGAGGAGTTGACTCCCCTCCCTTAGATGGCAGCTAGGAGTCCTTGGGCCCTAGCGGCATCTTCGGCTTGCCTGATGACCTGTAGTTGGTCCTCGATGCTTGAGCTCAGCAGCGCGGTCTCCCACTGCTCCGTATTCATGTATGTGTTTGGCCCCTTCACGATGTAGATTACAGCAATGTTGCATATAGCTAGGGATATTCGAGCAAACGTCTTCACTGTAACGTAGTGATGTTGGTCGTGATACACAGATGTGCCGAAATGTATGTGCCCTTGATGCTAATAGAGAAATTATTTTTAGGGGCGAAGCTCTTTATAGCTGCATCCGTTCCTCCCTCGTAGCCGTTGTAGTGTGTAACAAGTATAACATTTTGACCTCCAAGGTGGTGCCGGTGAGAGATTTCTACTGCGCGTTGTTGAACAACAAAAAATAGTGCTCAATGTACATGCCAACGGCTGCGAATGGAGAATGTGAGACAGGAGCACTCGGCTTTTTGTTAACGCGCACGCTGCGATCCCCATTAGCCTGCAACCATTGGCATGTACATTGAGCACTATCTGACCAAAAAGGGTTGCTACGTTATACTCGCTGGGTGTAACCTCCTTAGTTTTAGAAAGGTTTAGCGAGCGTTGAGCCGCAGTGCCATGAATACAGTGAACTAGTATATACCATGAACTCGAGGTGTTTAAAGGTGGGAAGTAGACCCGAAGCGCAAGCCGCAAGAAAGTGTGCGTGTGCCACCTCTCCTTTAGTCCTTGGAATGTCCGCTGTATGGTGGTGCTTCTATATCAGGAATATATGATGAAAAGATGCGATATGGTGGTACTTGGAGTGTTGAATAGATGGACGAACGGACACACCGACAGATGCATGTATGGACGCATGAACGCACGCAGGGGCGGATGCATGGACGAACGCAGGAACGGACGCAAGAACAGACGCACGCACGGACTGGCGGATGGACACATGGACGGTCACACAGACGGACGCATGGACTGACGGGAGCAAGAACAAATTGACGGACGAATGCTTCGTCCCACTCTCCATAATTCACTCCGTGGATATGCTGCCATTTTTTTTTATTGAAGAGGCATGCTTCGGAACACATGAGGAATCGCTCTATCAGTCGGCCTCGCACATCGTAGCGGGTGATCCACCGCAGAGTGTTGTGAGTGTTGAAATCACCAACAACAATGTACGGTGTCGGCAGCTGATCAGTGAGGGGATGGAAGTATATGCGGTTAAGTATGTAGTTTGGTGGTATGTATAGTGAGCACACAGTGACCATTTTGTCAAATAGGATGACGCGGACTGACACTGCTTTGAGCGCCGTCTGGAGATTAAGAAGTTTTGTATTGTATTTTGTATTTATTTTACCCTCAATCGCACATAGCTTTACAGAGAGGAGTGGGGTACAAAAGAAAAACTATGACCAAGAGCAAACATAGTAACAGCAAAATAATAAATATCACAAGACTTGGAAGTGTGATGTTATGCAATACACTGAATGTACGCGCAAATATCATCGGAAACGTGGGGAAAGCAGAGTAGAAAAATATATATGTACAATATACACTTCACGCTCAATTACGTAAGTAATTCTGTATTGTAGATGAAAACAAGTCATGATTTTAGATGGAAACCATGTCCGAGGGAAGGTGGTTTCGCTCGTTGGATGTGCGTGGGACGAAGGAATGGTGGAAAGTGTTAGTGCGGCAGCTAATGACGTGTACCTTCTGTTGATGATCTAAACGGGCTGAGTAATAGGCAGGGCACAGATTTTTCTACTACTTAGCTACACCACCGGAAGAAACAGTTGCCTCATCCCAGTCCTTGCGGAACTTAGCGTATTGTCGCAGAAAGTTTGTGATGTCTTCAGATGTTTCTCTTAGACAAACAGCACCTTGGGATTGTGTTTGTGTAAAAGTTCGGTAGCTTCATCGAGATTGTGGAGAGGAACCCTAACATTCAGTGCATTATTGGCGTACCAATTTTAAATGAGGTTTTGTGCTCTGAGTCGAAGTGGACAGCCTTGGCTTAGAAGGCCTTTTCAGGCCCCTTAACACGTGGCTTTTTTTTGTTTTTTGGCAGACTCCTTGGAGCCACGCCGATCTTCCGCCGTCTGAGGCGCTGATAGACTTTGCCATGTGTCCATCATCTCGGCAGAGATGTTGGACGCCCTCTCGTGGTGTCCGCGTGTGGGTGTGAGAGACTTGGGGCTCTCTGCCTTGGCAGATGGCCCGGGAGCTGCAGACCCAGAGGTCTGCATGTTCGTTGGTGGCGGAGCAGCACGGACAGCTTCCGCTGTAGGTGTGGATGATGTTGCGGGGTTAGAGGTTGCCCGCGGACCACTGACCACTATGCGTGAACCGCGCAGATGCAAACGGCCGTCGTGGCGCCACCCCCGTGCGCGCCCCATCGGCATAAGAAAGTGGGACGAATGAAAGTCTGTATCGTGTTTCTTTGTATGAGATGTTTTTGTTGACCTTTAGCGTTATGATATCCTTCTCTCTCTTCCACGCAGGGCAAGCGCGGGAGTAAGCAGGGTGATATCCGTCACAGTTGGAGCAGTGTGGATCAGAGGCACATTTGTCCACTTCATGTTCTTGAGACCCATAGTTTTCACATGACATGCGGCCACGGCAGCTCTGTGAGCCGTGGCCATACTTCTGACACTTGAAGCACTTGCGAGGGTTAGGTATATACGGCCGGACGCGCATCTTTATGTACGCTGCTTGGATATGTTCTGGGAGTGGGGCAGTATTAAAGGTGAGGATTAAGTGCTTTATTGGTACTTCCTGGTCATTGCGCCTTATTTTTTTTTTGCACTTGGATAATATTTTGTCCTTTGAGTCCATCAAGGAGTTCAAATTCTGTGAGGTTTAAGAGGTCACTGCCGGATATCACACAGTGGACTGTGTTCAAGGACTGGTGGGCTGTTATAGATATAAGAGTAGTGCCGAAAGACGCCAGAGATTTCAATTTGTCATATTGGGTCTTGTGCTTAAGTTCTGGAAGAATGTCTCCACTGGTCATTCTTGCGGCTTTGTAATCAGGTCCGAAGGTGTCTGTAAGACACTTCGAGACTAACAAAGGTGACAATGATCTTGCTGTTATGTCAGGGGATTCCGTGCGGATGATTGTGGAAATGTGGGAAATTTTCAGTGTTCTTTGTAAGAAACTGGAAGCTTACTTCGGTGCGCCCTCTTTTAGAAAGAAGGCGATTGGGAAGGTGTGAAAAGAGGTTGAATCCATGAGAAATGTTTGTTTTTGGTAGCGAGTCCAGCCACCCACCATCGAGCCCAACACGGTGACACTGCAGAAACCCGCAGGTATCGCAAACACCAGCTGTACGAAGCTACTATAACCAGATATAGCATACCCAAGGTTGGCTACTGTACACTAGGTTAACCCTTTCCACCAGGAGAATCAGAAGTACTTGAGGAGACGAGATGACAGGAAAGATTAAAAAGAGAGAAAGACGAAGATGTGGGGAGAGAGAGAAACAGGTAAAGGTGACTTCCTGTGTCCAGTGCTGTCTACGTGAAGCCATGGCCAAAGAGGTGTGTTGCCTCTGCCGGGGGGCCTTAAAGTCTAATCACCCGGCGTCGGAAAGCTGGGATCCCGTTTTCTCCGGACACGGCTCAGCCACGCACGGCTAGGCATGGGAGAGGTCGAAACCCCCCCGTTAGCTCAAGTCCGTAGTGTCGATAAAAAAAAATCAATTCGTCACTCTAATCGGCTCGCAATAACTTCGACAGAGCAGCGGTGAGATATATTCTTTTCGAAGAAAATTATTTTCCGGAAGCAGCAAATGCTTTCACTGGTTTTAAAGTTGGCTTATTCCCATCCGTAACTACATCAACAAGTCACAGCAGGATAAAAACATCAAAGTGATGTTGAGTATTATAGGGGCCCTGTTCAGCGCTTGCCTGCTGTGTATTACCGCAGCACGAAACGCGAAAACGTCGAATAGGCGACCTGCACCGCAAAGAGCTTACAGGAAAATTTATAACAGCGGTAATGTTGTCAAAATTTCACTATGTTGTAACATTGCCTCGTACAACATTCTCCCGTAAGAGCATAATTGAGTGATTACTGTTGTCACCGAAGACTTCACCTTACTTGCTGGGGCTCGCGCCCCTCTTGCCCTCTGGCTGATACGCATGTGAGTGTTTAGAAAAAGTGGGTTAGGTACTCTACTATGGGATACACGTATGTGTGTGTTGAGAAAAAGTGGGTTACGATTCAGAGTACTAGGTACTCTACTATGGGAGAGCTTAAAGCCGTCCCGTTGATCGTGATTGAAGATAACGATCCACCCTTAACAGAGTACGTAACCCTGCCTTCACTGCTTTTACATTTCGAAACGCAGGCGTAATTATTTGCCATTATCTATCACACCATCGACAACGTGTTCAGCTGGGCAGGTTTGCAAACTGCTTTCCAGACGCATACCTTGCGTTAGATAAGTGCTAATAAACCGAAGGTGACCGAAATGAATCCAGAGCTGCCCACTACTGCGGGTCTCATTATGAGACTGTTGTTTCGGCGCAATAGGACTTAGAACTTCTCGTTAATTTGATGCAGATTGTGACGCGCAGCCACACCAGCGGTCAGTTCCAGTACACCGTATACCGCGGCTCGGTGGATCCCCGATTCCCGAAGCACGTTGCATCTTCGCGACCTCTGTCGGGCAATTTTTGAAACCCCCGAGCAAGAGCGCGGCGCTATGAGTTGGCGGGCAGTTTAAACACGAAACAGAGGCGAAATAGCAGGCGAGGCGGTAAAACGGGTGTTGATAAATGAGTGTCACGTTTAGCACGCTCTTAGGCATACAGTCTTCAGTAAGCTTTACACGAACCCTCCTCAGCGTGTCCTCAAACAGTGTGACTGACACTAGCGCCGCGTTGCTTTGGGTTCCATTTCCGAGACGATAGCCATGCATGCCGACATACCGTCAATGTCTACCGAGGTATTATCTCGGCAACAGCGCCCAGCACTGCGCGGATGGCATTAGTAAAAATAGTCCTGGTCACGTGTCTGAGCGTTCGTGTTTCAGCTTTCTGACGACTGTACAGTACTCAGCGCAATGAAACGCGGAATAGTTATAGCTAAGTAACACTCGTTTTGTCGCTTCCAGTGTCTACAGCTTGTGTCATATTAGCGCAATTCGCACACGAACATCGGAGCAAACGGTACTATTAGCTGCTGTATTCACATCGACATGACGTGGTTATCACGAGCAATTGCTCATGGAAGCCATTACATAAAATAAAACGCGCGTCTTCTCGAAGTGAATCATGACTAGTAATCGAAGCTCTGGGTATCGTGTGGGACGTGCGGATGACTAACCATACATTGCCCGAACGTTGTTTTATTAAATATAACGTAAGTGACATAAAGTGACACAAAGTGCCATGTTGCTATAATCCCTACATTGATGTCACCGACTCGTATAAAGGGTTTTTTTTTTTTGCTTGAAGGTGTTCTGTATTCAGCCACTTTTATTATGATTGTTATTCGTCTATTGTAAAGTCTTTCTATAGTCGTCTATTGTTCCCGGATTCACATATGTTCTCACTATAGCAACGATTTTCCATGTAATATGACAGCGGACACTGAGAAGCCGACGTACAAAGCTAGGTCCTAAGTCCATAGGTGCACGTTAAAATTTTGTGCTTGTTTGTATTGTTCTGTCACATCGTTAATCTTTCTTTGCGTCTCACATCCAAGAGTCGCCCTGTGACGGACACTACGGACCAACAGCACTCAGCCCTTAAGTGCTTCGCCCCTAACAAATGTGATGCGTGTCAGTAAGTGAGTACTGTAGGACCCCGTATACTGCGGTACCGATCAGATCATTCAATGTAGTACCGATCACACGTACTACTGTACTAGTTCACTCAAAGCTTAGGGATAAAGACATTTTTGCAAAATGCGAGTACAAACAATCAAATTTCATTCTCAATAGTGTTTTTGAACACGTGGTTTCTCGAAGATTTGAAATGCTCAGTTCAGCCGCTTTCGGCCACACAGGCGTCAAGATTAGAGACGATCACACCGAGGGCAATATTCAACGTGGCTTTACTGGGACGTCTGGGACTTCAAAATAATTTATTGTTATCTATTTAAAGTATACTGCAGTCAAAAAGGACCATGCAGGTGAGAAAATACACAGTTTGCACGTTTGCAAGCACAGTGGCGTTACAAGCACACTGCAAATGTGGCGTTACTGATTACCGTTACGTTCATCGCACGATCAATATCAGGGTTTTTCCCTGCCATCATATGCTCGCCTCTGCTACGTAAATTCTATAAGGTGCTCAGTATTCTTAAATTCAGCTGAGCAATACATAGGATCATGTTGTATAACGACATGCGTACACAAGAACAGTTAAGCGGTCACGCTTGAAATGCTGGGTAACACTGTTGCTAAATATTGCTGTGCGTCTTGCCGGACTTTTTTGCAGATGGAACTGTCAAACGACAGCACTCATTCACGTCGGTTATAGCCCACTCAGATAAGCTTTAGGCTTCCGATGCGTCCATCGTATGAGACAGGATATCATCTGACGCATGACACGTGTTCGCATATCTTGTATGATAGCATGGAGTTAAAATACTGATAGCAGATAAGCTGCAGAAGCCGTGCATGTACCCGCCGCTTCGGTATGGCTTGTTTCTTTGTATCTTGTCTGAGGCAAAAGTTTTCCTAATTATAATGAAGCTTGCTTCCAGTGCCATCGCCTCCCGTGGATTCCGGTAACAAAGACACCTCGTTACGATAATGACTATGACAATGATGGTACCAGGCTCTATCCTCCCCCCCCCCCCACTTCCCCTTTAAACCGTGAAATATAGATGTAGGGGAACGGTTTACTGAAAATGAATGTTGAAAATAAGCTGCTTCTTTTGTAAAAAAAAATTATTGAAACTGCCATCGACATTCTCAAGTCAGTGCGTAGCACCGACTGAAGGAAGTTTCTGTAATACTGAGGTTGAACACATGAAAGAGACCACGACGTCCACCAGTCGAACTATAGCAACCTTCCACTTACCGAAGGACCATCATAATGACCGAGTTGTTGTGACGATAATGCAATGACGTGCTTGAAACATTCTCCGCCAGATATCACTTGCAGTTTTGCATCCTCTGTGGGAATGCAGATAATGCAGATAATGCAGATATCGTGTCTTGCCGGATGGTCGAGACGAGTTGTGGGAGCCATCAATTGACTCGATCGCAAAACAGTCACGATCGAGAAAAGCTCGTGTTGTCGACAGAAATGGTTGATTTATGATGTTATAGTGAATGCAGCCACTGCATACGGTGGCAAAAACCTGGTGCGAATTGTTTGCTGCTGAGCAAGTGTCACGAACGACGTCTGGGAAGTATAACTGACAGTCTTGCTGTTGCCTTCTAATTTTTTTTTACATTCAGCAATACAAACGAAGGGAAGAAATTTCAGGAAAGATAGAATTGCGTGTCAGAGACTTTCTGAATTTGTAAATATCAATTTTAAAGAGAGTAGATACGTGATGACGGTCACCGTTTACACAGTTTTTTACAAGTAATTGCGCTGTGAATACAGTTATCGAACATGACGTTTAGCTGCGAATGACAACGCGACTTTGATCGCACATGCGGAGGTTTTACGGCACATCATCAAGCACACGCACAAAGAAAGTTAAAAAGACTACATTTGTTCATTTGAGTTACCTAACAGTGGTATACACAACTTTACAAGCAAAAAAAGATACTCCTTCATTTACGTACTAATCAGTGTGATCTCCCAACTTTAGGAGACGCCTGGAACAAACCTACGCCGACTTTCGTTCATAGCTACCATCATACAGACATTTGATATAAAGAAACACGGTCATTTTTCGGAGCATTTGAAATAACTCTCCTGAGTTTTTTTTACAATTCTAACCACCGTGCGTACAATAAACTAGGTTGTTTTTTTTTTTACAGTAGAGTAACTTTGCGCCTCCTACAGTGCTGTAATAGCTGCACGTATTTTCCTAACGTGGTGCGCGGAAGGCAGTTTGACTTCTTCGAGAAGCAGCAGCTTTGCTCCAGCTTCAAGCGGAGACTGCAGACATACCTGTGACTGATGATTGTCAAGTGTCCTCCAGGTGCGGGCGTCGAGGTTCGTGGGTATGTCATGGGCACGTTGAGTCATCTGATGTCATCCTCCGCATTCTTTTCACCCTAATCTTGTCGAGGTTATCATCGAACGATCGCACTCAGTTACACACATTCACACAAATAGAACCATTGGAGCGATGACTCGTTCATCTACCGATAATATTGCGTTTGCCACAAAGAGATCGATCACGATCGGTTACTCTCTAACTCAAGCACACTGCTGGAGCGTTTTCCTCGCAAAATACTCTTTCCCCTTCCGTGGGCACCGCTAAAGACTCGCGTGTTACGCTTTTCGAAAAGTTGCCAGGTGCTCTTGCTTTCTTCAACCTGTAAGGCTTATCAAACGATTCCTCGTTCCATCTGCCCACCCACTCCGTCAGTTCTTTCGTTCCCAGTGTGCACCGCTCTGTAAGTGAGTGTCGTGTTCAAGAATTTGTTTCAAATTGCGCGATATGAAAGCACACGGCTGCCGATCCAGCACCACTGTGGGCGAAGTGTCGAAGACACACACCTGTTTTGGTTAAAATTTCTAGTCGCATCGAATGGATGGATAGATGAGGTTGCACCTTCTGATGGCGCGGCAGCTCACGTCACGGAGTCATAACTGATAATGCACTACTAAGTCCACGTATACTGAAATAATAAGTGACAATTCTGCTTTTCTTTTGGCTATCAGTCACACAATTTCCTCTGGGCTATTTCTAAGTTGCTTGAAGTCTGTTTCGTGTTTGTCCCGTTAATAGGGAGGTGATCGCCGGGATGATTTCAAGGGCTGACGCATCTGCCCCCCGAAACACGCCACGAAAGCACGGGCACTTTAGTTCTGAATCCACCCATAGAGTAGCAGGGGTTGAACTTTGTACAGTATTCAATAAATAAATAAGTAAATAAATAAATAAATAAACAATGAGTATTCCTGCCCGTAACTTTTGTCGCCAGGGCCTCATAAAGTGCATGACGCCCACGGGATGGCTTCATGCTCTCCCATAGCAGAATACCACTAATTAACACCGAATACGTTAACTCTACGTTAATAGGTTAACTAAATAATTAACAACTTTACGTAAACTTACCCCTTGGTGGCCAGGAAACGCCGGTTTCAGTCCAAAGGTTTAGTCAAAGGCGAAAATTGTTAAAAAACAAACAAACTATATTCTAAGATAAGGCAATACAAACAACGTACAAACATGCGCACTCGGCAGTCATTAAATACCGCTCAACTGACAAGGTACTCCAATACATTCAAAATAATCGGGCACAAACAACAACTCGCGCAATTATGAATTCTCACGCATTAACTATCCAAGAATACTTTAATACTAGGAAGTTCACAGAACGTATTCAGTCCAAAGTTCTTGGAATTACACTTGAACACTTTTCTTCCAAGAAACACTCCCGAGAAATCCAGCGCTCGTTGTCGTCTTGTTCGTCCGAGGTTCTTCTTCAGTGAAATGCCTTTTAAAACGTGTCAACGCTTCAACACTTCGACTGACAGCACTTTAACGACAAAAATTCTTCGCCGGTATCACCATCGGCCACTCGCGAGCGGCCACTACTGGACACTGCTTCGTCCACTGGTGGAAACACACCCCGACTTTATCACATATGCTCGCCACGGTATTCTCAAAGCTTCCAGGCTTTTCATTGGCGAGCCGCACAGCCAAAGCTGGTGAAAGGTAGAGATCTTTCTCGTAGCTTGTGCGCTCCGTCACTCCACGTTGTAGGGCCACGCCCATTTGCTTCTATGCGATTCTGGAATTCGCTCGGTGTTACATCCGAAAAGGTTGCCGCCAGCCATTTCGCGGAGCAGAGGAGATGAGCACGCGCATAATCTGATGCTTGTTTCTTCGTCGCGCCGGCTTCTGTCACATCTGATCGGCACCTGGTTTCCACGTAGCATTTAAAAATCTGAGACTCGCGCTTTCTTGAGCAGCCGTTTGTGACAATCATAAGGGGCCAATGCCTTGAACTGTACGGATATGCATGAAACTCGGCTGCTGACCCAAAAGTCGCCGGTTCAATTTCGGCCGCAGCGGTCCACGATATAGCTCGTCCACGATATCGCCCGTGCTCAAATGCCTTAAGCCCTTGTACTGTGCGATGTCAGTATGCACCAGATAGACGAAATCACCGAAGCCCTCCCCTACGTCATCTCTCGCTATCGTATCGTGGTTGTGGGAAGTTAAACCCCAGTGATTAGATCAAGACATGCATGAAAGGGCATCGCCGCGCCTTGTTTCATCGCGGCAAAGCACTAAGCGCCACCTTCAGGACTTTGCAGAAGTCCACCAGTGCCAGATCACCAGTCACACGTGGTCCGTACCACTGATACGCACAGTTCTCGGGACTGCCCACATTCTAAACTTTGCCTCGCACTAGTTTAGTCGCTAACATACGATCGGTTGTGACGCGTACGGCACCAGAAAGTCAATATTGGGACGTACGTAATTTAAGTATATTGTCTTCAACTTCGTTAGGCGCAACTTTTCAACGTGTAAAGTAAAACCGACTCGGTTGCTAGAGTGAAGCAGCCAATACGGCTTTTCTGAGAGTTACGAGGCACATGCGATTGCATCACCATCGACGAGACAGTGTTGTTCCGTTCGAAGAACTGGAGGGACCACACGGCAACGCTGCGAACGCGTCGTCGCCACCCAAGGTACCATGGAAGGGAGCGACTCGGACCTTTTCTTGGTCAGCGACCACATTCAGCGACACCACTCTCTTCCCGAAACGTCTTCGGACTCGAGGCTGCGGAGCAGGGCCAACGTGAGCAGCACGCCCAAGCGGGCCGGCAACGGCAGCAGGGGTCGAGTCACAAACACAGACTGCCACACCGACCCGGTGCCCAGAAAGCGTCCACGCACGTCCTTCTACGAAGACCACGGCCCGAACCCTGTCACACCCGCCAGACATCTACCGACGCCGATTAGACCCCGGGCATCGTCTTCCGAAATAGCCACCTGGTTTGCCGGCGAGGCGAAGCACATCAGCCTGATCAGTGGTCATCCGTGGATCAACGGTCCCACATCAGAACATGCTACGGGTCTTGTTCATAGTCTTGCCTACAGCAGTGGACCGATCTGTCGGATTTGCCACGAAGGTACGTAACTCTAGTTTTCCTGTGATGCCTCATCGATTGCGTTTGCAATGAATTCCTATGAAAGATAGCACGAGCGTCTTCGCATGCATGAAGGAGCAAAGTTGACTTGCATGCTTGTTATCAAACACAGTGCATGCGCCTCGTGTTTCATGGTATCAGTCTAGTGTGTGCGTTGTTTGCCTTACAATGAACAAAAATTAACTATATATGAGTTAATCAGGTGTATGCTTTGGAGGAGGATTGATTGCTTTTTGAAGGTGAAACGTTTCAAAAGTATACATTCCGCTTATTGTATGCGATCCTACTTGCCTCCGCACAAGTCTCGTACAACGGGCCAGTTCGTGAGTGAATCGTAGTCGTCAACTAGATGTGTTTGCTTCGGCCAACTAGCATTCTTAAAATTTTACATATTTGACGTTCTAAGGCAGGGATCGGCCACCGGCGGCCTGCGGGCCAGCTTTATGTGCCCCCACCCCCGGCACGATATAGGAATGACCCCTCACCTCTCCCGTGTCACTTTTCATCACAGTTTTGACCTCAAAAATGTTTTCGCACGCCACCTTTGTTTGTAAAACGTCACCACGTGACATGGGCGTACGAAATGAGTATAATTTTTATTTCACTTTTGAGCCTTACTGTCTCTTTCCAAGATTTTTGTAGTTGCCTGCAACCCCCCTCTATACTAATCGTGCAATCTTGACCCTTCGCCTCAAAACATTGGCGACCCCTGATCTTAGGTATGAGGTTCCTGTGATTCCTGGTCCATATAAAGTACATTTGCCCAAATTTCTAACTACTGTGTGCAGCGGTGACTTTTCGTATGCCAGCGCAGTTTGATGAAAAAGCTGCAAAGAAGTTGTCTTTTGGTCATGTGCTTTGTGAGCGGGCACTTGTCCTCATACTCTTCGGAACTTTATTCAGTATTATGGCAAACAAAACTGCTGCTCTTAAACAATAGTTAGATTTGGGCGACTGTAATGCATTCGGAAGAGCATTTTTATATAGCGTGACCTTGCTAAAACTGTTTACCAATAAACTCGATCAGGTTCACTCCTTCTTACAGGTGACCAGGCCGGACCCCTGTCGTCGTACTGCGCATGCACGGGGACCATGGGAATGCTCCACTCATGCTGCCTGGAGCGCTGGCTCGCGACCAGCAACGCCGTCTCGTGCGAACTGTGCCACGAGCGCTTCCCGACGACTCGGGTGCTACGAACACTGACCGAGTGGTACCGAGAGGCGCCGGACCACCGCCGAGCGCTTGTCGCCGACGTCATTTGCTTCGTCATGCTAAGTCCGATAGCGGGAATGGGACTGGAACTGTGCATCCAGGGGGCCACGAGACAGACGACGACCAAACAGATTATACAGGCGGGCAGCCTTATCTTGCTGTCGTTGCTATTGATAACCGCCTTCCTCGTCTGGTCCTACTTCACGGTAAGATACCACTATCGTTGCTTCCGGAAATGGCGGGAAGACAACGCCACTGTCATCCTGGTGCCGCGGGATGACGTCATGATTGACCTAGAGGGGTCCCCGCCTCGAAGTTGATTCATTGTGCGATCTCTTTTTTCCTCTTAGCTTGCATCCTTTAGCTTTCTTTTTACGAGTTCTTAGGCCTGTGCTGGAGACTCATATGCGCGGAGCGTTGAAAATACATTTTACTTAAGACAGCGCTGGTGAAATAAAGTTTTATAATAGTCATTCGATTTTGTCTGTGTTTTTGTGCGTAAGGGGCGTACACGTTCGAATCATATGTCCTTTTCATTTAGTCTAACAAGGAATGTTTAAAAATTATCTTGTTCGTTTGTGTGGTACGTGATGGAAATGATGCGGTTACGGTGCTCAGCTGCTGGCGCTAAGGTAGCGAGTTCGATTTCCGGTGGCATCTCGACGTAGGCGAAATGCCATACGCCCGTCTTCGCTACGATGGCACTACACTTTAAGGAACCCCAGATGGTCCAAATTGCCAGATCCCTCAGCTACGGCATCAATCATACGTGTATCATGATTTTCAAACCTTAATATCAGTAGTTAACATGGCTGGCACGATAACTTTCTTGATAAACTCAAGGCATGTACAACTGGGTACATGAACTTCGAAGGCGCCTCACACGCCGCGCGGTTCTTCAAATGACCTGAAACTCGGTGTTCACATTCTTGCAGGCTTCCTCAGTAGACAACTAGTGGTCATTTAATTTTGTTGTGCTGCATATTGCTGCAGAGGATCATTTCGCTTGACACACTGCCATATTCCACGATCGTTTAGGGTTCAGCGTTGGAGGACCCGCGCGAAAAGTATATTTTTCTTCGCTCGAAACGAATAAAACCGAAAAACAAACTGCGCATCCATTCTGGGCCCAACAGTACTGGGCAAGTACTGACTGAAATAAATAAAATATCGAGACAGGGGTGTTAACCTAGAACTAATTTCCTACCCATTATAGGGGTGGGGAAATGAGGGTTGAATAGAGGATAGAGATAGAGAGATAAAATAATTTAGAAAAAAATACACACGTACACATATGCAGGGAGTTGTTAGGAGAGGCCGGTTGAACACAAGAAGCACAGAAGCACCTTCACAGCCTTCTCCTGCGATATGAAGTCCTGTCGGTAGAGCAGGATTCTTTCTTGCGAAATAGTCTGGCGGTCCAGTTCGTCTAGTGTATTGCAGAGTGACTATCTCCGCGAGCGTAATTGTGGGCTTTCGCGTAGAATATGCCTAGTTATTTTGTGAATGTCACAATGGTCCCATGAAGCAGTGTTCGCCATTCCTATGCGGAACACGTACGTATTGGTAAATGCGACACCCAACAATAACCTGCACAGCATTGTAGCGTCTTGTCGGCAAAGTCCTGGAGGAACTCGAATACTGAAGATTGGTTCTAAGGTACATAATCATGCGTGGGTGAAATGTGGCTCATTTTACTGCGACATCAAGTGCTTGCGAGCAAGCATGCGGAATTTGCGTGCAGCGTCAATTCTGGAGAACAGAATTGACATATGATTGCTTTCAGTATGGGTGGAACGGGCAGCTCGATCGGCCCGTTCATTGCCAATTATTCCACAATGACCTGGAAGCCATTGAAAGGTTATTTCATGTCCCTTCTCGCACTAAATAACACACTCCTTTATTCTCTTAGTTGTAATGTAATACTGAGTACCTTGGAGCCATGAAAGCTGGATGCATTTCCGTCAATGCGCCTTAATTTGTGATGAATGGATTGATTGATATGTGGGATTGAACGTCCATAAACCACCATAAGGTTACGAGACGCCGTAGTGGAGGGCTCCAGAAATTTCGACCATCTGGGGTTCTTTGACGTGCACCCAAATCTCAGAACACGGGCCTACAACATTTCCGCCTCCATCGAAAACGGAGTCGCCGACGCCAGGATTCGATCCCGCAACCTGTGGGTCAGCAGCCGAGTGCCTTAGCCACTAGACACGGCCAGGCACCCTAATTTGTGACTGAAGGGAATGGTTTAGTATGGGCTTGCTTTAAAGGCAGCAGCGATGGCTGTAGGAACCTTAACTAGAAGGCCTTTTATAAACAAACTTTTCGTAAATAAGACAAGCACGCGTTCTAGGACCAGTGTGGCCCTTCCTTGAAATGTCTGGCTCAAAATAAAGCGCCTCTTTTCGAACCAAAAAGTACAATAAAAAATTAAAAAAAATATATGATGGGTGTCTGCGTGCTTCGATGCGCCGTGCCGGCACCAGTGTCCTGTTTGTTCATCGCGTTACAGTGCATGCGCGCGCACTACGAAACAGTACGAAAAAAAATAAAACGCGAAAGCTAAACGCAGCAGCTGCTTCATTCAGAAGCGTGAGAGATTGCGCCTGCGCAACTTGTCCAGCCGACTGTGACGACCAAACGTCACGCGTGTTTGGATTGACTGGGTGGCACGCACAATTCAGCGGAGGCAGTGGAGGGGTACGTGAACAAAGAAATAGAAAAATAATACAATGGGAAGCGAGAGAAAGGGGGAGGGGGCGAGAGGAAATCGGAGGGCAGTTTACGTGCATCGTAGATAAAACGGGGCTGCCGATTCACAAAGGAAAAAAAAAAGAATGAACAGGGGGAGCTGTCGGATCAGATGGAAAATGTCAAACGAAAGAAGTCAAGTTTGCATAACTGGAGCACCACTGCGGTTTTGGGATACTTCGGGCAGTACTTTAATGGAGCACTTCAGCGTAGTGCTACCATATACTGTCGTTTTTGAATGTTAATAATGACTGTCAGAGGTGCGGTTGCGCCCCTATGTTCCAAAACACCCGTATACTCTTTAGGGCCCGTGACAGAAGCACACGTAAAATTATTGAAGCTTTTGAAATAGACAAAATGAAAGAAAGATGTGTGAGTGTGGCTTCCACAGCATTATCATCTAAAGAAAAGAAGTATCTAGAATCTTCACTTTGACGGGCTAGTGTAGATTGTCGCTATCGGTGATGACACGTGCATGGGCTGTGCTGTATTCTTGACGTGACATTATCCAGGTTTTATTGGTCTACTGTTGTATAAACAGCGTGTGCTATCGCAAATAAAACATTAGTTGCAAGTTAGCGCTGCGTGTGTGTGCATCTCTCCTTTGTGTGTGTCCTTGTCGTGGTGTGCTATATACCAGTGAAAATGGTTAATAATGAGATGACACTGTCTGCCACGGCGAATTCTGTGGCTGTGGTGCTCGGCTGCTAATCTGAAGGTCGCGGGTTCGATTCCAACCGAGATGGTCACATTTCAGTGGAGTCAAAATGGTACAGGCCCATGTGCGGTGTGACGTCAGCGCGCGCTAAAGAACATCAGATGCTCGAAAATTTCCGGAGCCGTTCACTGAGGCGTTCCTCATAATTATATCGTGATTTTAGAGCGTAAAACTCCGAGATATTATCATTATTATTAATGTTTTGTGTTTCTTCCCCATTCAATATTTCAAACGTGGCCAGTTTTGCCAGGAGTCGAACTTTTGTGCCATGTATAGCGTATTACCACGGCCCCTCGATCAAAAGCACACGGACCCCACAGGGCGCAGTTTTCTTGTGATCAAGTGACCATGGTGTTGCTCATGATGGAACAAGGGCCATATACATGAAAACGTAGACCAGGTGTCTCAAGCACGTGACCAGTGGGCCTCATGTGGCACGCGAGGCTTTTGGTTGCGGCCTGCGCCTCTCGCATCACTGTGTTCGCCACACTTTTTTGTGACCTTTTCAAGTATGTTCGTGAACTATATACGTACCTGGCTTGTTTCAGACATTCTTCTGTGAAACATCCTCTGGGTTTAAATTGTTTTGAAACTTAACCGTGAAACAATGGTTGAATTTCACTATCGGCGTACAGATTTCAGTCATATCCCACATCCGGGAATCGACATTCTTTTGAAATCCTGGCACCAGACCTCCTGCAGAAATGACCTGTACACGAGATACGCGAAAGTTTTATTTTAAATGGCGGCGTTTGTAGGCAAAAAGTAATAATTTCCTCCGTCTTTTATAACTCAACCGCTCACTGTCCAGGCCCTTGCAGGACTAAATTGCGTGATGGTGGCTCACTCACTGAGGTGAATGTGAGACCCGTAACTTAAATAAAACACAGGAAGGAGGACTTTCTAAGTCTTTCTGAGCATTCGTGCATATTTCGCTTGCTTCACCATGAACGTTTAGCAACGTGCCCAACTGAGAGTTATCCTAAACGCGATATTACTATTGCCATCTACCAACGCTACCGACACGCCATGCAGCGACTAACCCCCGCATTCTAGAACGTCCCTTCACTCAACGCTTCACATTCACTTGAGAAAGCCGATGGAAGCGCCCTCCCTAGGCACGGCAAGTCACTGCATATCAGCGATAATGTGTGCGATTCATGAGCAGCGCAGCGTCATTTTCAGCCGAGCAGTAGCGCAGTGCTCAACTTTGTCAAGTGAAGGGTGAAAGTCGAGTCAAGGAGCGTTTGTGAATACGGGGGTAAGTCACGTTGTCACTTTGGCTGAGTCATTGGCGTCCTGGACACCGAGTGAGAGCGGATGCCCTGAGACCTTGTCTCACAAACCAAACATTAACTGAGGTCTCACTTATTCAGGGTTATCCTGAAAACAAGCATATCAATACAATGCAGAATATCTGTTATCGTTAATACAATGGAATCAGCATTTAACACCTAGAAACGTGCTGAAAATGATAAATGCTAACCTTCATAAATAACTGCACTGCTTTAAACATTTTAAATATTGTGTTTCCTCGACTATTCTTAGCGTTTTCTTTCTTCATTTTCCTCGCAACTCCGGCATACCAACGACTAAAGGGCGGATATACGTAATTGGAATAGTCCCGCTTCCGATCCACTCTTTTTAATGCACACATAGGCGTCTACGCGAGGTACGATGGGAACGGACAGCAGACAAGCGTGTCGTCTGACGTTGCCAGCGCTGACCGGAAGCAATACGTCCGTTAGTTCCATAGGCCCGTGTCAGCACTGCGTGCCCGGGCCTTGCTTATAATGTTACGCGACCTCCAAACCGGAAGCGGTCCGCAGCACTTCCGGTCCGCGTCTGGCACACCACCGACGGCGCTCGCGTTGAGCGTGGGAAACGGAATAAACAACATAGAAAACGTTAAAACATTAAGGAATCGATACAATAAAAATGAAGAAATACTGGAAAGAATACTCGAATAAACAGCAATGACTGAATAAAATGATCACGAAAACGGCGCCACGCTGCGTTTGAGAGGAATGTCGCGATGCGGCATTTCATATATTCGAGCTGAGGGCAACAGTTTGAGAGAGGGGTGCGTGCAGTCCGTAGCTTTAGAGGCTTGAATCGAAACGAAAAACAACTAAAGAAACAGGGTAGGCTGACGGCGGCCGCTGATCAAACTCTGTCAACGGCTGCTCTGGTCCGCGTTCGCTGGCCTCCGATGACCGCGGTCAGTTGAACGACTTCGTCGCTGGATACCGGTCAGCAGCAGCGTCTACAGTGGCGACGCATGGCGGCAGTATTACGGGATAGAACGCGAGTGCTGGTGAGTGTTTTCTGATGCCTGTATTTCTGCATAATACATTTTAACCCACACTGTCTTACGGTAAATTAAGAAATGCACAACTTTCGTACGTGCTTCTGCATAAGTAATAATATTAATAAAATCTTGAAGGTGAACACGAATACATTATTTATAGTGGCTCTACAGATGAGGGCTCCAGATATTTTGACCACATGGGATCTTTTTACGGGCCCCTACCATTAGCATACAGGTATCTAAAGCGTTATAAAAACAAATAGAAAAGCTGAAGATACAAGATATTGTGTAAAAGTGATTCTTAGAATATAATGACCTTAGATGCCCTAGAACATCGTCTTTTGAAGATATTTAGAATATTTTGGTTGTAACTCTGGAAAAATACACGTACTCAAAAAATATTGTGAGGAAGAAGATCAGTGAGCAGACTTTTGAAAATTGTAGATGACAGAGGTCCCGACCTGAAAACCAATATACATTTCTATAACACCCAGGTCTGTCTCTTGGTAATATACGTCTGCTTGTCATGAACGTTGCTGAAGTAAAGACAGGAAAACCCTTTTGAAGCTGTTGGTGACGAAGATGTTTGACAACCTCAACGACTCGCCAAAGCGCGGCTGTCTAATTGGTCAGGGAGATGAAATTAATCCTGAATTTTCTTTAAAATCAAACGTCTTGAAGGTAATGGTTATTTTGAGGTCGCAATCAGGAGTGTCATTTAGATCAACCCAACACTTAGCGGTAGTCCAAGTGAGTAGAAAAGGAAACTAGCTATGCACTAACTCGTTTTTCTTGTTCTTCAAGTGATAAGCAGATATATATATATATATATATATATATATATATATATATATATATATATATATATATATATATAATATATATACAGATATATATATTATACATATATATATACATATATATCTATATATAAGGGAAAGAAGTGTCTATATTAGGGCTCGTTTTTCCGTGTTTTAACACAATATTAATGAGATCTAACAGACAGTAATGCCAAGGAATGTACAGGGGAAGTTCTAATAACTTCCCCTGTACATTCCTTGGCATTACTGTCTGTTAGATCTCATATATATATTATATATATATATATATATATATGAATATATATGAGATGATATGATATATATATATATATATATATATATATATATATATATATAGTTGAGCTGATAGAACATGCGTTAAGCAGACCTTAATCCCTTTTATATACTGACGTTCTCAGTTGAAGCCTTTACTTACAAACAGTGGTACAGGCGTATATGTCGACCAGACGGAAAAAAGTACAACGGAGTTATATTTTCAGCTTGCTACGTTCTGAACTTCCTGGGTCCCATTTACTGCGTTAATTTACTGAGGCACATAACAATCAGACAAAGAATCTGGAATGAAGTTCCCCGATATTGCTTTATATTTCAAGCTTTCCGCTTCATCAACCCGTCGGGCATACAGGAAGTAACATAAAAGGTTTTTCAGTCACAAAGAAGAATGCAAAAGTTAACATCTATTGTCTGCGTTAAGTTCACTTATTACAAGGCACCCCTGTGAAAGACTACTACTTAAAACAACAGTTGTCCCTCCAAGTGCGAGAAATTCAGAGGTTATTTTGATTGAAACATGGCGCAGAAATCATGAAGTAAATACGAGAAAAGTGTAAACATCCGTATGTTTCCATATCTCGGCCCATTTATTCTTAACATACTGATCGTACAGACTACTCAGAGAACCGTAGCAATAGGTTCCCAACCAATCACCTAGGGAACGATAACAACAAGAAAAGCAGAATCAAAATGTTGTAAGTTTCTTGTTGATATATATACAGTCATAAAAGCTTATGAGATATACGAGGCTCCGAAATATAGCAATAATCTTGTAGTGCACACTGTGCTTCGTGTCCGTTAAATACGAAGAGACAGAGAAGCGTGGACATGGTGACCGTGACATCAGACGAGTCAGCCGACAAATAAATGTTTGTTTTCAGCCTTCTGTTCCCACAAGTTGGTGACCCGGACTTGTGAGAACAGAAGGCTCGAAACAAACATTTATTTGTCGCGTGACTAAACTGATGTCCCAGCCACGATGTCCGAGCTTCTCTATCTCTCTGTCTTTCGCAGAAGAGAAGTTCAGTGTTCACTACAATGTGCTAGTATGTTGCAATTTCGACAATGTTTTCTGTCTTATTTATCCGTTTCAAGTACGGCAGCGGATGCAGTTCACAGAGCGAGCATACGCTTGTTTTTATGATGTAGAGTATAGGAAAATTTTTAACTTGACCTTTGAGTGTCTAAGGTATATAAATTAAAGGCCCATTTAGAAGACCCTACGTAGCCTGAAATACAAGCTTCCTCGTGATAATTAGCCGCAGTTGGATTTCTCTCATAAGAACAACAAAGTGCTTCTTCATTAGCTCAGCTCTTTCGAACTGATGGCGTTGCTTTGTGTGTCTCAATGCAGGGACCATGGTTATCCTTGCTTTATGGTATAGAGCATTAAGAATTTTTTTGGCACTGATTGGTGACAGTGGAACTAAATGGTTACGTAAGACCCGCACTAGCATATTTCACATGATTAAGAAGTGTCTAATGAAAATCTTTAGGTCTGAAGGAACAAGACAAGAAAAAACAGCGTCGGTGTCATTATTTCGCATATTTGTTGTTCTTGTAAAACGAAATCTATCTTGTACAACAACCTTTTGCTTTTTGTCTAACATTCTGACTTGTGATTCATATTTTAAATACCCCTCGTCCTCTTTGAATGCCTTGTCGCGAAGCAGGTAAGGCGTGCATAATAGTTAAACGAAAAAAAGAAAATCGGTGCTGCCTCACCCCGCAGCTCGTTGTCCTGTGGGTTGCCCTGGCAGTGGCTCCGGCACATCAGTCCTTCGGCGGGACAGTCGACCACAGTCGGCATGCACATCACCAGAACGCCAGGGGAGGCACGAGGAAGCAGTCTGGATCAGGCAAAGAGTTCCTCGGAGAGGGGGACCAAAGGCCCCGGCGTACCCTCTAACCCCTTCTGTGAGTAAACGCAGCTCTCTCGAGTGGAAGTTAGCTTGCCTTACACGCGATGCTACTTTAGCCTCTTCAACTACGATGCTTAAGGTGATGTCCACAGTACCTCGAAGGATCTTGCAGACAGTGTTGGCTGTGCATGGTAACGGGTCTTCTTAAAATTTGCACTATAGATTGAGGCAGACCCTATTTTACAACGGATGATCAACCGCCATGTTGTTGCGCTGCTCATTGATGAGTAACGCCTCTATGCAAGATGCAAATTTAATGAACCTGCACAATGCAATGGTACCGTTTTAGGGGAATATCGCTCGCCTCCAATATTATATTGATTGCTGTTATTACACATGGTGGAAATAAATGTGCTGGTTGAGTAATTAGAATATATAAACGATGGATCACTCAATCTTGAGTGTAAAAGGAAATTGTTTTTTAACGTTACCCCTTTTTGCCCCTCTCTTCACTTTGCCCTCCTCTCGCTCCACTTTTGCAGCAGCGCCTATGCTGAACTCAAACTCACCGCTATTGGCCACAACCTACTACTACAACCCGCACCGGCAAGGGTCGGGTTCGCCATCGTCGTCTTCATCCGCACACCACCGCCACCACGACCTGCTTCTCAAAGAAGGGGCCGACCAGGAGATTTGCCGGGCGGCTGACGGCCGTGACGGCACCTGCTACGATGCCGTCCAATGCCTGAACCGGGGCGGAACGCCCATGGGACGCTGCGAGGACGGAGTCTGCTGCGTTTGTGAGTAATACAGCCAGATTTACTGGGTGGGACCACTTCTGTCCCAGGTATTGGCAATTCACGGACGTTAGGACATACGATTTCAGTTGGGCTCAGTGGTGGATCATTCAGCCATGCCAACACAAGTAATGTATTATATATGAATGACCCTGCTGATATCAATGAAAATGCACGGTCAACACGTCGGAAGTGCATACATGTCATGGTCAACCCGAAATTCGACGTTTTATATACTCTGGCAGAATTTTACAATCGATGAATCTAGCTGAAATGTGGTGAGAATTGGCTTGAACCATGTGCTGAATCGGGTTAAGGTGTCTCCTATACGCAACCTCAGCGCACAACAAGAATAACTTTAATTGAGCCAACGTCTCAACATGAATAACCCAGTATCAAAAGTGACTTTAATTTTTTTGAATTTGGCAGAGCACGAGTTAAGCAGCAGCCCATCATCTCCCAACACGGGCCCCGAGTGTCTTTTAGCCTACTAATACGTACGTTGTATGGCGGAAACAAACTACCCCACTGTTGTTAGAGGGAACTGCATTATATAACGTTTGAAAAGTGATGGGTAGAATTGGATGTGGATGCCTTAAACACGCGCAAAGTAATTATGACGCAAATTATTATACAGCAAGGCCACGGGAAAGCTGGGCTGCCTTGCTTTATGACCGTTGCGGTCAGAATAAACAATGCTTCACTTAAAAAAGAGGGTTCTTGTCTTAGCTTAGATCCTTATGGGCGCTTATTATAACAGTCATTGTTCGGCTTCGCCACCGAAATGCGTTAAGATATTGTATGCAAACAAATTAGATAGTTGAACGTGTTTAAACCGTTCTGACCTTCATTGAGGCGTCCAACGTTAACCCACCACGGATGAATTTCAACCAAAGGAGTGTGAGGTGGCAATATTTGTTATATAAGATAGATAGATAGATAGATAGATAGATAGATAGATAGATAGATAGATAGATGTTCATTTGGATGAATCTTCATATCAAAGGTGGCTGATGGATGAATAGGTTAACAGGCGGATTAATGCGTGGGTAGGTGCATGGCTCAACGCTTTTTTCGAACAGCCGTCTTGACCTTGAATGAGGGTAATATTTAGGAGTGGATGACATTTAGTGGCATAATCTACAGTCTCTCTCAGTAACGGACAGAACATAAGTGAGATTGTAGAGTTTCAATAGGCATATATACTCGGACGAAAATTCAGAAATTTGTGGCACCCCCCCCCTCCCCTCAAAACGATGGAAGCGCAGCAGACACGTGCTTAAGCTAATAAAGGAACAGACTGATGCACTCGGCAGTGTTTTCTGAAGGCAGTGGGCTGCCCGCTTCGTCCCCCTCACGACATCAGGATGTTATGCAAGCACAACAACAACAACAAGAACAACAACAACAACAACAACAACAACAACAACAATAATAATAATAATAATAAAAATAAATTGGCAGATTCCACGTACAGTGGAAATCACTGATATGCGAAGCACGAATTAGGAAGCTTGATATGTAACTTTAAGATCAGCACAACAATACGAGGCGGAAGTAAATAATGCCGTACGTGACTTTTATTTCATGATTATCGCGTTTGGACGTGCCATTTACCTCCGTCATCTATTCACGTCACCTGATACCGAATTTTGTATATGTGCAGCTAGCGAAACAGCCGCGAGCACGCTATGAGCGTAACATGTAGTAATGTTTTACACGGCACGAATATCGTGATTATCATGTTCGGACGTGTCACATACCTTCGTCGTCCATTCATGTCCCGTAATACCAAACTTGGTATACGTGAAGCTAGCGAAACGGCGGCGAGCTTGCGTAACGTTGATGCGTGTCCACGCTGGCTACAGCGACGCTATACGCTAGCAAAACGCGAGCACTCTATTGTTTGACACCAGGCGCGACCAGCGTTAGTCAGCGAGGCCCGGCGGCAACCATGTCGAAGTGCGACGTGCTGCATTTCGCGCCGACGACTATAGACAGCACCGCGTCTGCTTAGCTTCGCGACGGATGGACGACGGGCGCGCTAAAACGCGCATGCGTCATAGCAACGCACCACGGTGTGCGCCTGCGAGTACATGCCAGGCAGATTGGCGCCTAGTCCGAGTACATGCCAGGGAGGTGGTATGGCCAGCGTGACGCGGCCAAACGAACGCCAGCGCGCACGCGCGTCGCATCCCGTCGAAGTATTTTGGCGCTTTGAGTGTGGCAAGTAGTCATGTTCTTACATGACGCGCATCTCATGATTATCATGTGTGCACCAGTCACATATACCTTCACCATCCATTCACATGACGTTATACCAAATTTGGCATATGTGAAGCGAGCAAAACGGCCGCGAGCGCATCATGAGTGTGACATGTATGTAGTCTTGTTACATGACACGCATGTCATTATCACCATGTTTGGACGTGTCATTTACATATGTCATCCGTTGGCGCCACGTAATACCGAATTCGGTACATGTGAAGATAGCGAAGCGACCGCGAGCGCATCATGAGTGTGGCTGTAGTCACGTTGTTACATGACACGCGTCTCATGATTATCAAGTTTGAACCAGTCATATACCTTCGTCATACATTAACGTCTTGTAATACCAAATTTGGTGTATGTGAAGCTAGCGAAATGGCCGCGAGCTCGTCATGAGCGTGGCATGTAGTCATGTTTTTACATGACATGCATATCATGATTATCATGTTTGCACCAGTCACATACCTTCGTCATCCATCCACGTCCCGTAACACCGAATTTGGTATATGTGAAGCTAGCGAAACGACTGCGAGCGTGCCATAAGTGTGACGCAAAGTCATGAATCATGACCTACATGGCATGCATGTTATGATTTCCACGTTAGGATCTGTGACTTGTGTTCACCGTGCAGTCATGTCATACCATGCCAATTTTGCAAAATATCATGCGAACGAAACCACCGCAAAAGCAGCAAGACCTTGAAATATAAATCATGACTTTAATGACATATATCATGATAGTCATGTTCTGACTAGTCAATTATGCTTGTCATACAGTCATATTATGCCACACCAAATTTGGTATACATACCATTAACGAAACGGCCAGGATGGCTGAAAGTCGTAGGCGGCTAGATAGATGGATAGATATATAGATACGCTCAAAGTCGCCGAAGCTCGTTAAGAAATGCTTCGCATTTAATAATAATAATACCTAAGTTTATTGTTTGTTTCGCATTCTCCTTGCTGAAGTAAACGACGCTTTGTTTATAATGCGGCTCAAATAGTAGTAGCAGGAACTCGTAGGTGGAGTTTTTATTGCCTTTACAAGAATTCCTTTCTTTTTCCCCATTTTTTAGAGAGTATGTCTCCATCTGAAGTTAAGCATGGCGTCTTTGATGTTGTGGTTCTATGTATGGCCTCAAACGCAATGTTCTGCCCTTAAAATGTACCCCCAACACTCGAAATATTTCTCCTATTCGCTTTTTTTTTTGTGCGTATCTGACTTTGTGAACGCGTTAACGAAGTGAGCGAGACACTGAAACTGAAATCAGCTGCCATACCATACATCCGTTCCGACATGAATATGCGGAAGCCTCACCCCCGTAGTCATCGCGCCAATGTCGAGATAAGTTGTCGCTGAGTGAAGGGAAATACAGTTTCAGTATAGAGTCACTAGGGGCGTATACTTCGACACCCCTAGAGAAAAGTTGTCAAGGTACGTTAGTGAAGGTTTAGAGTCACCTGTAGTCGTTCATAATCAAAGAATGAATACAAGCGCCGCCCGCAAAACTGCGGCTTGCCTGCTATTGATACGTGCAAGATACCCATGCTACGTATAGCTATAGTTTTCATTCGAGAAGCCTAGAATGGTGGGCTAGTTGGTAAGACATTTAGGAAAATTGTAACTGCGGTAAAAACGAGACACGAGAACGAAGTGGACTGCACGATCGCAATCTTGCAACCGATTGCAACCTTAGATGAGTTTCCACTGCTAACATAAATGCCATAAGAAGTTCATAGTCCCTATTCCAAATAACATGTTGTACAGAGAGTGATGTCGAAATCTTTGCTGAAATAATGCAGAACGTCAACGTTTTTCGACCACAAACTAGTATAGCACCAACATATGAGTGTGTAATGAAACTACCCATCTCAAATGTGCGAATGGTACATAACGATCACGAAAATAAGTAAATGAGATTTGTTGAGCGACCTGTGCGGATATTTTCCGAGTGGGAGAGTTATGGTTGTAGGTGGAGCTTACATTTATTATCAGGTTGGTTGCAAGCGACTAGAGTATTTATTTTCTCACTCTGAAGGATAGATAACACAAAAATCAAACCTCGAATGAACCTTCTGTGCGGTATCGGTTTGTCGGTATTGGTTACACATAAAATTCTGCTTGAGGCATATAAATGCTTACTTCGAGTGCATCATAGTAAAAGATGAGAAAGAGCTATGAAGCGAAAAGCCGTTGTGGTATTTTGATTTTCTTCTCTGGGATACGTATGCAAAAATGTCAGGAAACTTTGCAAAGAAACCAGAGTGAGCAAGGTAGCTTTTAAAAAGTTTGATATGTTTGTATTGTCTATATGATCGCGCTACTAGAACCATTTGAAAGCCAGTAACAGTAAACTTACTGTTTATTTAAGTTTAATCATCTCGATGTCATGAATTCTTGCATTGTACGTCACTGCATTCGCTATAAGTTCTTTCGCTGTATATGACAGCTTGTATTGTACATACGCATTGATCACCATTGTCCATTTTTCTGTGTGCACATAGGCTGTGTATGATGTATCCGGAAATAAAATTATCTTAATCCTGCTTGTACTCAAAATCTTCAAACACTTTTCGTAAACCCATACTTGATCTTTGTGCGTTGGAGCGGGTGGGCCTCATGAAGCGCAGGTATAAGCACTCTAGGACTCTGAATTGTTCCCCACTGTTTAAATGCGAAGCATTTCTTGGCGAACTTCAGCGACTTTGAGCGAAGAATCTATCTATCTATCTATCTATCTATCTATCTATCTATCTATCTATCTATCTATCTATCTATCTATCTATCTATCTATCTATCTATCTATCTATCTATCTATCTATCTATCTATCTATCTATCTATCTATCTATCTATCTATCTATCTATCTATCTATCTATCTATCTATCTATCTATCTATCTATCTATCTATCTATCTATCTATCTATCTATCTATCTATCTATCTATCTATCTTCGACTTTTCGCTCTCACAGCCGTTTAGATAATAAGATCAACACCAAACTTGGTATGTTATAACACAATTGTATGACGAACATAACTAGCTAGTTAAATGGCCACTCACCAGGCCCCATACCAAATTTTAGTTAGACAGTGGAAGTTGTTGGGTGTCCGATGAGGAACGCTTTGCCACAAAACTTTTTCGAATCGATTCATTACGAGCGGAGAAAACAGGTTTTTTGAAGCAACGCGAAACGAGGGTGAGAGGAGGTGATCTCGAAACCCTTGCCGCTCCTCCGCTTAGCCTTCGCAAGCCAAATCTCTTCCCCATCCTCTCCAGCATTCCACCATGAGATGACGTGTGCATGACGTGCCCAAACAAGTCCAACCCCCGTGCACGCGAGTGGCGTTGCTTTGTTGACCAGAGTTATTTTGTGGTGGTCTGCCTATTTCTGCGGGATCGTTTGGAAACGCTGGCTTAGACGCGGTAGAGTAGATGAGCACAATGAGTGCGCGAACACGTAGAATCGTTCCACGGCGGTCGTCTGCTCAATGCGCTGACCGCGGGGACACGAACGCATGCGAAACGCTGGCACATTAGCCCCGCATCTCGTAGCATTTCACGAGAAAAAAAATGTAAGAAAAAGGAGCACAATTTTTTTATTGCGTCTGATTATTTATTTCAAGTTTTGTTCATCTCCTAAAGCAACAAATACATAAACTACGCATGTTGTGGTAAATATTTTTGCCATGTCACGTGGTATACTGTTGACAACGTCAGAGCAGAGTCGTTTTCGTGGAAGACCAACGTCGCCACATTGCTGTGTACGTAGGGCCATTCCTACGCCTACGTCATGCCCTCATTCTCTACGCGTGCACCGGTAGAGGGGAGAGGGTGCAGGTTTCATCTTGAAATTTGGCCAATTTCCGTTGCGCGCACCGTTGAAAAGTTTGGCAGACGTGATCACGAACGCCTCATCTACGCAATGCGCTTGTCAGCTCAAAATTGTCAAACCTGGTGAGTGGCCCTTTAAAACATAAAAATCATGACTAAATGTCATAAAAATCATCTCATAAATGTCTTGATTTACATGTGATGGTCTTGCTGATCTTGCGGTGGTTTCATTCACATGTTATGTTGCAAAACGGGCATGGTATGACATGACTGTATGGCGAACACAAGCGACAGACCCTAACATCAAAATCATGACATGCGTGTCGTGTAACAACATGAATTGGTCCCACACTCATGATGCGCTCGCGGCCGTTTCGCTACCTTCACATATACCGCCAAAATTTGGTATTACGTCACGCGAATGGATGACGAAGGTATGTGACTGGTGCAAACATGATAATCATCAGGTGCGTGTCATGTAAGAACATTAATACACGCCACCCTCAAGGCGCGAATACACTTCTACGTGAGACGGTGCATGTGCGTGGCGGCGTTCGTTCTATCGCGTCACGCCAGGCGCAGATATCCCCCTAGTGATTTGATCGATATGTGGGGTTTAACGTCCCAAAACCACCGTATGATTATGAGAGACGCCGTAGTGGAGGGCTCCGGAAATTTAGACCACCTGGGGTTCTTGAACGTGCACCCAAATCTGAGCACACGGGCCTACAACATTTCCGCCTCCATCGGAAATGCAGCCGCCGCAGCCGGGATTTGAACCCGCGACCTGCGGGTCAGCAGCCGAGTACCTTAGCCACTAGACCACCACGGCGGGGCAATATGTCCCTAGTGGAGATCAGTGGATCTGCCCACTGACCTTGATTGTGTACCTGCATGCCATATACTCCCAGGCGCGCGCCACGCTGCGTTGCTTTGAAGCATGCGCGTTTGAGCACACACGGCGTCCCTCCGTCACGAAGAGAGGCGGATGCGGTGCTGTCTAAGTAACGTCGTCGGCGCGAAATGCAGCATGTCGCATTTCGCGCTGGTTGCCACCGGGCAGCGCCGACGGACGCTGGTCGCGGCGGTCGCGGCAGGCGGAGAGCTCGCGTTTTGCTAGCGTCGCGTCGCTGCGCCCAGCCCGAGCGTGCGGCAACGTTACGTCAAAGTATATTTGGCCCTTCAAGGAGAGTTGCTACTCGAAGACACTTGTTTTTTAATATTCACCCTAGAGCAATAAAACTTGACCTGTTTATAGAACTTTTTATGCTAATTTCAAATACATAATTAGTTTTCTTGCAAGTTGCTTACTTTTAGCTCTGCAAAATGACAAATGAAAACCTTAACCCTTTTGCCCCCCCCCCCCCTCTTTTCATACCTGAACTTTCGTAATTTTTTACCATTCATAGTTCATAATGTTTGAAATAAAGTGTAAAATGCAAATAACTAATTAGAAAACACATATGTACTAGGTGTGAAAAATAATAGACGTGAAAAGTCCATATTTCACAAACCCTAGTAAAGGATTACATAGAATTTTTTTATTATGAAATAAAATATTGAAATTTAAACTACATAATTGCATTCGCCATACTTTGAAGAAAAATTGGGCAAAATTTTATGCAGATCCTCGCACTAGAATTGCCCGAAAAAGAAGGGGCACATTAACAAAAATGGCAAAATTTGTGTTTTGAGAAAAACGTGTTTTTGAGTTAAAATTGAGTTTTTTATTTATGAAAGATAATATTAAATCTGACAAAATTTGTACACAAAAAAACAACAATCCTTCTTGTAGTGGCCACTGCGACTAACATACGCCAGCCCCATGAATTTGTCCCTCTCGGCTTTTTCGAGCCGACTCCTCACAGACATTTCACTTACAGACAGGGCCATGAAACGCTTGCCAATCTTCCGCTCGATTTGGCAGAGTCTTGTTCCAACTGCAAGCTAGGAAGAAGTTCGACAGGACTGCGAAATCCAAACTAAGTCCAGTGTCATGCCATTTTGCGGCCATGTTTGTGCCACATACCGTCGTACATAATGGCAATGCCGTCCCTGCTAAGTTCTCTGACAGCGAGCTCTTTCGACCTCGCACGTGATCTGCGAGGTCGAAATCGTGATCTGCGAGGTCGTGATCTGCGAGGTCATTGGTGCTGACGATAAGTTCCTCTGAAACGAACTATGCCGAGACAAGACGAAAAGTTAGCGTAGGCGAGTACCTGCCGCCACTGCAGCACAGCGCCGGCAGCGCGTCCCGGCCGTTCAAAAAGCCGAGGAGAGCATCGCGAGTTGGCGCGACGCACTACAGATGGCGCCAGCTGTGTCACGTTTTGCGCCTCGCCGCGCGTCGACCGCGGAGAGGCTGAGAGAATTAAAAAAAAAAAGCGAAAAGCAAAGCGGCGCGGCGGCATCGGGGCGGGGCCTCGTTGGCATTCCGGCTGTGTACCTCTGGCTGTGCTTTCTTCCTCCCACTGCTCCGACCCCGCCGTCGGTCAGTCTCTCTTCCTCAGCGATCGCGCGAGCAACGTCTAGAGCGGAGCAGAGACAACCATCTATGGCGCCGACAAAGCGAAAGGCCGTGTCGCTTGAGACAAAGTCGAATATTTTGCAGGATTCGCGACGCGGTTTTAAAGTTCCCAGCTTCCAGCTGCCGCGGTTCGCAGCAGCTGGAAGCTATGCGCACCGCGGTTGTGAAGCTGAAGCTTCCGCGGAAGCAACTGCAGATTTCGGACTACTTCGGCGTGCCGAACCCGTGATGCGTTCTTCGGAGTAAGAAATAAAGTCTTGTTTTTGACATCCTACTATCTACAATATTTATTAATTGGTGAAAATAGCGAAATGAAGCCTGGAGCTACAAAAGGTACGTCCGGCGACGATTTTTTTGGTGGCAGTCCAGATATAACGATCACCGGTTATAACGATCATATTTTTAGGTTTTCTCGATATCGTTATAAGTGGACTGCACTTATAATGAGCGAGACAGACACAACAGCCGTTCGTCGGGCAAGCTGTTCTATTCTGCCTCTTCTTCCTCGCTGTCCAGCCCATGGCTCACAGCTGCCGCACCACTCTTCGTTATATTTTGATGCTCTCAGCTGATTTTAACCATCACCGTAGCGTCATATCACGGATACTCATTTTTACGTACATATATGCACATAAAAGACATAAAGAAAAATGAATCGAAATAAATTCCACGGCACCCACCTGAGACATGAATCAACGACCCCTAGCTCTCAGCGGGCAGCATTAGCCAACTCGGCCATCCCGCTCGTACTGTCTCTTGCACAAACCGCGAGCTACTTATCTACACCATTTGCCGCTGGCTGTTAATGGACGTATAGGAAACATTCTGGAATAAAGCATCTACTTTGTGTGGACAATCCATACTGCTTTTCGTAAACATTGACGTGTCCGATGGCTTGGTCATGTGAGGGGTGGGTTCACTGAAGCAGATACAGTTGGATGAAAGGGGCATTCCAAAATGTCTTGGCTTCACTTTCACTGAGAGGCAACACGGAAAATTGCTCGAATCAAGTACAGCCCTATTAGGGAAGTTTATGGTGCTGTCATGCTTGTGAACCCATCAATATGCACTCCGCCACTACCAGTTTAAACGGAGAAGCTGGACTTGCTGCCCGAGGGGAGTTGCGGTGAGGCTCGCACAGTTAAAACATCACATGGTTTCGTCGTCACAACAGTGTACGTCTCAACAGGAGCCTTGTGGACTGACGTCATAAACTTCTTGCTGCACAACCTCCGTTTGGCGTAACTACAGGATGTGCCGGTGTTACAATGTGTCATTGTAGCCAGTGACACTGGTTTTCAAGTCGAAGTGCATTAACGTTGAATTCACCATGGTGACATAAATGGTAATGCACTTCGACGTGAAAACCAGTGGTTTGTCACGGTTATGGATGCCGAACTTGGACTTTGGCTCCTCGAGGACGTCAGCAGTAAACTACTCGCAGCCCCACCTATTCAATACTATGGTTACTGCATTACTGTCAGTTCAAGCACAATCAACCCTGTTCAGTGCATTTCCTAAGGTTCCTAAATCTGGTATTACTTCGTATAGAATAATAAGCGTGCCAAAAGCGCTTCTTATTCTATAAAAAACTAGCGTACACGCCAAGTGACTTGCCCCGAGCATAAGCTTGCCGAGCAAGCTACTAAAGCGCCACCATTCTGTGTTGTGTCACGGGTACTAAGCATGGCAGTACAAAGGCTGACGCCACTACATCCTATCCTTTTATTCCCTTCTCTACTCCCATCCCTCGTGAGCTACTCTTTAGGTGTCCTCCCCCCGAGAGACAGTTACGGGGCTCACTTTTCTCTTGTTTTCATTTGTTATCACCCCCCCCCCCCCCCAATGCTTCGGCAGTGCGTTAATGAGGACCCATGTCTATTTACCAAAGCTTAGAGGGGATTATAGCTGTGCCCAGGGAGCTTTCTGTGAAGGGGTTTCCAAACGAAGAGCTGCACTCCTGGTCACGAATTTCGGCGTTTCTCGCAGTCGAGGTGTCTTGCGGGGAGGCGAGCTCGGAGCGCACGGCGTACGTTCGCAACCCGGGCTACCCCGGCACGCACAACCGCGAGGCCATGTGCAAGGTTCGAGTCTCGAAGCGGGACGCCGACGTGTGCCAGTTCCGGCTGGACTTCCTCACGCTGGACCTGGCGAGGCCCGTGGACGGAAACTGTTCCCAGGACATGCTCGTTGTCTCTGGCCAGAACGAGAACAACCAAGTGCCTCGAATATGCGGCCTCAACACCGGCCAACACGGTATGTAGCCACCACGAACTTTTTTTAGACACACAGTTGCACCGAGATATCACGAATATTTCCTTCAAAAGAGTGCAACGCCTGATGCGACATGCCAGGCTTAGCTTAATTCATTAAGCTGTTGTAAAGCCTCAAGACAGCGTAACACGGCATCCGACTGGCAACTTTCTTAGACGCTTTGTAATACCATGACATCACTGACTCTTTGCTATAGATAACGCAACTTGCTTTCTAAACTCGCTGTATTGATGTACTTCCATTAGTTGTTTCTAATTGTTCGTTTTAAAAAGGTTTTCCTTGCAAGCTGCTCGAAGAAAATAATAGTGCCTGAAAAAAAAAGAAGATTTCGGTGACCTTGTTGACACCTGCATAAATGTTTCGGCCTCACAATAAGGCTGAATAGTTGTTTAAACTCCTTTCTCTTCAGCTTGGATTCCTTATTCCACTTGCACCCTCTTTATGTTCCTCTGAGGAATTCCGCATAAATTGTTGTCAGATAGTGAAGCAGTGGTAGTTTAGAAAATTTATATACACCACCTACATGAGCGAAAGTGCTTGATTTGAAAGCATGGAGAGGTGTGCAGGGTATTGAATTTCTCGAGCACGCTCACCTGTAGTTTTTCCTATTGTGCGATGAGCCTCCTCTAAAGCTCCCTAGTTCGGTTTCGCGGATTTCGACACCCAATGTAAAATATGTGGCCCACTGCACTGACACGAACTTAAGAACTCAGACAGACGTTTATTAGCATCCACATGAGCCCCAAACAGCTTCTCATAGTCTTCTTCTATTGAGCTCACGATCTCACTCGCCCATAGTTTTTGTTCTTCTTGTGCGATGAGCGCGGGAAATTCAACATAGGGAGAAGGTATTGCGAGGAAATTACTGTACAGATATAATTAACGTGCCTTTGCATAACTAAGTCGTTACAGCTCTACAATACGTTTTAAAATATATCACAAGGTGCCATGCTACAGGCCTCGAACCGAGACGCGTTATCCACACATCAATAAATTTTACACATTGTTTTAGATCACAGCTTCTAGGCGCCCATTCTTGCATTGAGCGGCGTCGCGGTGGGCGTTGCCTTCACTGTGGGTAGCGTAACCAATAGACATAAAAAATAAGTAAAAATAAAGCAGCACCCAAGATTCACACAGACAGACAGACAGACAGACAGACAGACAGACAGACAGACAGACAGACAGACAGACAGACAGACAGACAGACAGACAGACAGACAGAGACACAGACAGACAAACAGACAGACAGAAAGACGGACGGACGGACGAACGGACGGACGGACGGGCAGACAGACAGACAGACAGACAGACAGACAGACAGACAGACAGACAGACAGACAGACAGACAGACAGACAGACAGATAGACAGACAGACAGATAGACAGATAGACAGACAGATAGATAGATAGATAGATAGATAGATAGATATATAGATAGATAGATAGATAGATAGACAGATAGATAGATAGATAGATAGATAAATAGATAGATAGATAGATAGATAAATAGATAGATAGATAGATTCACTCTACACGTTTCCACTTCGCTAAGAATTGCTTAGAATTTAGTAACAACCGGTCATCATTTGTCAACAAGTGTGTTGTTTAATGTTTACCACCATCCGGAATATGGTCAGCCATAATTGTTCACCGTCATTAGCCGCTTTCACCATCAACACAGTGAACACATTGCCTTAAATATGTGTAGCTGGTTCCTCAATTATCCACAGAAAGATGAATAATATCGCATTGGTTGGTGTGCTACATTACGAAAATTATGATTCATGGGATAGTTGTTTTCTAGTAGAAAGCAAACACTTCAGTTGCAGTTGGCTTTGGCCACACCCGAAGCGGCGTTCAGAATTTGCCTTCGGCAGTACTCTAATTGTTGGTGAATTTTTTTCTTTCCAGCATACGTCGACGTGGAGGAGTCGGGAGGCATCAGTTTGAACCTGATGATGGTCGGTAGCTACTCGAGAAAATTTGACATCAAGGTTACGCAAGTGGAATGCGAAAGCCCACAATCAGGCAAGTGCTCGAAATATCATACGTTGTAGCATTTCACTCATTTTATATTTACGGAGTTTGAAGTGATGATATTCATGGAATAATGTTTGTGTGCGTTCTCATGTGATGCCATACACACACAGCGACCGATAGGTGAAAGAATAATTGCTACAAAAATAGAAAAGGCCGCTTCAGCATTGAACACATGTTTAAAGGGACACTGAAGAGTAAAATGAATTTTCGCGCATTGCGTACAACTTCACACTCTCGCAAACACCTACCTCCCCGCGACTTGATGCTCGATGAGAAAACGTGTGAAAAGGAAAGACGAGTGGGGACGCCACTGTGAGATTTCCGCACCAAACCCCGTGACGTAGTAAATTTTGAAGAAATCTACAATATAGCTATGTCCTACATAGCTTCTACTTGATAAAATTGAAGTACAGTGTCTACTGCAGGTGTCCTAGAACAAGCATACGAAGCTTCAGAAAATTTCGCTGAGCTAATGTCACAAAAGTATGATAAATATTTGAAAATTTGCTGTCGCGCGTGGAGATTTCGGCGCGAACTTTGAAAATAAACTTATTCATTTGATTTTTACCGCTAATAAGACAACTATAGTGGTGAAACTTTACTTGAGAAACTTTGCTTGTGGAACTTCACTTGTTTCAGTTGGCTCGATGATTTTATTTCCAAGTTAACTCCCGGTTTTAGGTAACGAGACTCTTTTCTTTTGTTGCGCTGCAAAACATGTAAAAATAGAATAGTAGGTGTTACACGAGCGTGCACTTCTTAACAGCAGGCCAGTTAGAAGTGATCGAAACAGACGAGAGTCAACGTACACTGACTATGATGACGTCTTCCCGCTCGCAGCGCCCTCTCACTGTCTGCAGTACTTCTGGGGCACCCACGGCACGGTAAAAAGCTTCAATTATGACGAGGCCGGGGGTAGCCCCCACCATCAAGGCTACCCCAATGACCTGGACTACGTGGTTTGCCTGCGAAAGGAGCCCGGGTTCTGCTCGGTCACCTACGAGGTAGCCCCGGATGAGGAGCTCGGTGCGTCGCCATTCGGAGTGGGTGCCATTCCCTCGCAAAGGGATAGGTGAGGCTTCCTTGTAGGTTTATGTGGGTTATGACCTTGGGTATGACGTTGTTAAAAATTATATGATTATATTTGTGTGAGTTGTTAGGAATGTAAGCAAGTAACTTCTAATTTCAAAATATGACACTGACGTTTCGAAGTTCGTAGGGATCCCTTGTTCAAACTGCAATGTCTGTCGAGACGACGGTTATGTTAACTATGCCTTTACCCGGCCAGGCGCAATTGCCCTTCAAATAATGCTATCTCATATTTTCATGTATAATCTCAAATTATCAGATGTTAAGTTAATGATTTTTGATATGTTTGTTTGTGATTCCTCTTAATCTGAGGTCATAGGCAACATGCCTTGTTTACTGTATACCTTTCAAATTATTAGGTTCACTTGTATCTTCTCCTGGTTTTTCTTCAGTAGTTGTTAACCGTCTGACCGAATTTTTGTACATTGACGGCCTATTGGCCTCAAACAGTTCTAGATTTTTGGACGCCCTTGACTGACTGATTTATTGATTGATTGATTGATTGCGATTATATTTCTCCCCATTAGCCTTTCTCAGAGCACCTTCTATTCAATATTTACGCTCACAAAACACAAAGGGCTTCTTCGTATGGTTGTCCGAAGAAACCAATGTTCAGAGTGTCCCCGAGAAATTATCTTCTGTACGCTCAGTGTCTCCGAGGTCAGCACAAGTAACACGGTTGGTGAGAACGGTTTGCATGAAGCACATAGTACAGATAGTACAGGCAATTTTTTCTATGGATTGTAGTTTGGTTAGACTTGACGACTGTGAACAATGTCATAGGCCTAGGAAATCTCCATGAATAGAGCAAGGGCAGAAAGGCCGTCTTCTCGGTGATGTCAGACACCACGATTTCCATGCCACCTGTTTGCTTTTATCTGATGAATGCACGTGTTGCCTTTAGGGTATAGGAGTTAGCGCAGAGCACCTTGTGCCGACATTGTGCAGTGGTCCGTAACTCATCATTAATCAGATGGTCGTGAAACTGCCGACACCTCGGAAATAAGAACTCATATCTGTAAGTATTCAATGTAGTGTGGAACACGTGAGGCATTCGAAAGGTTTAGAGAGATATAATAAGTGGTCCCCTTTTTGAAACAAAGAAAAGATGCGGCTGACTAGGCTTCGTCGTATCACCCAGTTTCCCGATCGACTTGCGCCCCAAAATCATTGAGAAACTCATCCATTGCCATCTGAATTAGTATTTGGAACAGAAAAGGGAATTTCCTACATGCATGATAGGTTTAAAACAGCCACTGTGTGCTCAAAATAGTCTATTAGATATTGATTATTTGCTGCACAATAACCTGAGGCTCAGAAGACACTGGCGTGCTGGAAAACATAGGCCGTAAGAATCATTATGCAAGATGAATGAACAAAGCTGCTACATCGACTGAATATATTTATTTTGATCACTCGGTTCTCCCAAGGTACTGTTTTTCATCTTTCCCCCCCTCTTTTTTTCTCTTACGACAGCGTTCAGCTGACCTCCTCGCCCATCATGGCTGAGTGCCCGGATGATTACATCATCATCGGAGGCGTGCGCATGTGCTCCACAGGCCACGAAACCGAGGTTGAGCAGCGCCACACGCGGGACCTAAACGCGACAGGCCTCACACTTATTACAGGTAAAATGTGGCAGCATGTCTCTTTGCCTGTGAACGAAACATGACTGCTTCGCCCGGGGTATCTTCTATGCATCGTCTTTGAAGTACCCCAGTTTTGGAATAACACGGAAGCTTATTGTGCCTAAATGTATGGCCATGGGCATGTGTACAGGAGGGGTATGCATGGGGAGGGCCAGCTGTACCCCAATATTACTTAACGTTTTGTGCCAAGCCTGCGCCACGCCTTTATACTCGGTTGAACCTGCACTGCAATTGTAAAAACTTCCATGTTATATAAAAGCTCGTTTTTTACCGTCATGACGGCGGATAATTCCTGATATTGCATAGCGAAAATTGTTCCCTCCCTGTATTTAGACTTGGAAAGACGGTTGGCAAAGGCCAGCCGTTTTGACAAGCCCTCATCTCATTTTCATTTTTTGCGTTATTGCGAAAGAGTTTTTTTTTTGCAATAACGGGTTATTACGAAAAACGGGTTATCGCAATAAAAGGGTTATTGCGCAGGGATATGTGCCAATTCGCTACCTCTCGCGGGGGATTTAGCGCCCGCCTGTGGTCATCAGTTAGGCTGGGTTTCGGCTGGACTTGTGTAAAAGAACTGAATAGAGCCGATATTTTCACAAATGGGCCATGCAGAGCCAAACGAAAAAAGACGCGACAGGTGCTAAAACAACGATAGCAGGACAGGGTGGATCGGTGAAGAAACTTAGACGCAGGAGTGACCATTGTTATAGTTGACGTTATGATAAAAAAAAATGGATCCGGTGGGTCACGAAGTGCATAAAGCAGGTGACTTGTTGATCAGTGAGAACAATGGATACCGAGGAATGGGAAGCGTAATTTAGGGTGACAGAGATAGATGGACTGATGAAATTAAGAAATCGGCGCGCATGAACAGAAATTGAGTCACCAAGAAAAAGAAAATTTGAAGGTCTGTATACGTTGGTTCGTGGTTTGCAGGACCTTTATCAGCGGACAGTGGAACATAACCAAAAAGGCGTCTTGTAGGAAGTCGCCGAAGTTGACTGTGGTATACTGTGGCTCACGATTGACATTGGTATTGTCGTGTAACAATATATAGAACAGGCTTTCTAGATTTGATTGATTGTTCTGTGGAGTTGAACGTCCCGAAACCACCATATGATTATGAGAGACGCCATAGTGGAGGGCTCCGGAAATTTTGACCACCTGGGGTTCGTTAACGTGTCCCCAAATTTGAGTACACGGGCCTACACAATTTCCGCCTCCATCGGAAATGCAGCCGCCACAGCCAGGATTCGATCCTGCAACCTGCGGGTCAGAACAGGCTTTCTTTATGCAGTGGACTAATAACTTGCTGATTATGATGACAATATCTCCTGAAGTCAAAGCTGCTTGACGTAATATCCGTCACTGTATCTCCTGCTCTTCTGGATTCGTAGATGGCACGCCCGGTCCGTTCCTGATGCGCTTTGTCTCGAACCACGTGAACAACGCCCGAGGATTCAAGCTACACTACCGCCAGAATCCGTGCAAGTGAATCAAAGCGAATGGCTCCAAAGAGCTCTCCTCTATCTTCAGGCATCTGATATGCATCTAGTAGCATCTGATACTCCTATAACACAATTTGTTTTGGTGTCATCAGTGTTTGTTCATTTGTCACCCTATTCTGTAACTTGTATTCCATTGTATGTGAATGTGCTATTAAACCAATAAAACAACAAGTTAGAGTTAACTGGCGTGTTTTATTTTTGATGAACTTACCGCAACATAGAACCCCTTACGTTATCACCACAGGAACCGCTTTCTGGTGTATTAGCACATCTTCGAAACATCAACACAATTAAACCAGTGAGTGATTGGGCGGAACATCAAAGTTAAAACCAAAACAAAATCATTGTATGCACTGGAATTTGGATTGTGGTCTTCAAGTAACAAGGAGTCGAGTTAGTTGACAAGGATGATTTGTCCAAGTTGAAAGTAATGCTTGCAAATACGGCCCCAGTGTTGTTTGAGTTGCTTCGTTCTGTTCTAGTGTGTCTGTGTTTGCATGCTTTATCATCTTTCCGCATTATTAAGATCTCACCGCAAGACCACCCAGTGCCCAAAGTGAGGCTGTGCACCTGAATTTTCACGCGCGCCTGTTTTCTACGCCCATCATGACACAAAAGGTAGGTAGATGGCTTAACCCTTTTTCATAAAAAAGGATAATGATAGCGGCCGGTCAGCTCTCACTGTCTGTATAGCTTTTACATTGTGAAATGTCGTTTCTTGACGACAATTTATCCCGATGGAACCTTCCCAATTGTATTTATATTTCCCTTTGTGTTTTCCGGGTATATATCATCATCCATAAGTAAACCAGTTTCATTCTGCGCTTTTCTATCTCCTCTTTCTGCGTGCCGTTAGTTTGCGCAGCCAGTATTAAAGTATGAATCACCCAAATCGTCATAGCCTTGATGAAATATCTTCAAGCAATTTTTTAAAGACTATAGCATCCTTGGGGAATTTCGACACAAAAATTTTGATCCGTCTGTCTATCTGTCTGTCCGCACATTTGTCTGTATGTCCGCCCTTAACAATACCCTTAACGGCACCAAACGATACCCCAAACGGCCAACGCCATCCGCAGCGCCCACCAATATTGCTCAAGATTCAGCGTTCATACTTGTGCGATAGTCAATTAAAAAGAAAATATAGCACATATCATAGGCACCATAAAAACAAGTCAATAATCTGTATGTGTGCCTTTTTACAACAAAAGGCATACAAAAGTAATTCTAAGGGCCGTAGAGTTTATCACGCTACGCTGACAATGCAAAGATTGCACGAAAAGGCAAGTGTTTCTAAAGCTTTGCTAAAACTAAAGCCCCTATACTTCGTAAAATACCACTATCTGCTCTCCCCCTCGCTGCCTTCTCTTCAGCGCGTTGCTTTTTTTTATTTCGCTTGCGACAGTGTCACCCTCTGTAACGCGCCACGAGCTTGCAGGTTGCTTTCGAGCAGGTCGCGCGCTGCCACTGCTGCATTAGTTACAGCCGCTTCTGCACAGCCGTGTGCCGTGCCTCGCATACGGCTTTAGGTAGTGGTCCTTCTGCGTTGGTTTTCTCAGCAAGACTGGGTGAGCTCATCATCAATAATACGGCAAAAGAGCTGCTGCAAGTCATGCACAAGTTGTAGTGAATTGCACGTCGTTTAAACTTCTTTTCGCAGCGTAGTGTTTCCTTGTGTATTTGGCGCTGATATACATAACTTGGTTTATTGAGAACAGGTTTTAATTAAATTAAGAAAAATCGGCGCGCTAAATATTTAACCGGTAAGAAATATTTAAATCGCAGCTGCGGTGTTTTAAGCAAAGCTGTTTGGGAAGGAGTAGCTCCCGTGTGTACAAAATATCTCAATATTTTATAGATGCAGCAATGTCAACAATAAACAGGTACGAGTAAGGAAAGTTCGAGTTTGTAGTTCACGCCAGAAGACGACCTCACGTCTGCGGGAGTACTGACGCTGTATAGGCAGTAGGGTTCGGCCACCGACGCGGTATAGTGCCCGCAAATGTCGTTGTATGTAAGTAATCCTTTAAATATAAATGCAGTAAAGAAATCGTTGGTTTCTGAAGCATCCCCTAGGCGAGCTCACGCTCGGATCATAAAAACTCGACCGCTTGCGTATATGCCGCTTCGTTACCAATGAAGGCTGAGTGACCAGGTGTCCAGATTAATGCAACAAGTTGCGATGGTGGATTACGGGAGAGATTTGCTGGGGGCTGTCCTCTAAACCTTATACATACTCCCAAGTTGTATGTGAAAATACTTGGAGGTTAGCAAGTTCTTATACCAACTGGCTGAATTGCACTGGGAAGAGGGGGGGGGGGGGGGCGTGTAAAAAATATTAGGACACCTAAGTGTCTCACATACAATAAAAGAAATACACGCGTCACCTCGGAATGCACGAGGACGAGTGGGCAAAGCTAAATCTTAAGGTCCCTAATGTCTACAAAGTCACCGACTAGTATAAAGGAGGGATGGATGGACGTATAGATCAGGCATTCGATGACGCATTGTGCTGTCATAGACTTAGTTGGCATACTCATAAAGCCAGTTTTTAACGCAGATGTCTCTTTTCTTCATTGTGCACGTGTACAGTTCGCGTTCCGGTTCTATGTAGTGTGACGGACGCCGACAAGACTTGGCTCCAGGGAGCTTCGCCCAAAATGAGAAAAAGCTCTACCCGGCACTAGTGAAGGGAGAAGAGAGGCGTGAAAGTAGGAAAGAAATGAGAGTGGAAAGGAAATAACATCCACGTTGGAGTGTTACAATCGTTTAACAAGACGGGTCACTCGTGAAAATTTCAGCAGTGCATTTGTCGTACTCTTGTGTGGATCTCGACCTTTCAGGCTGTCCAAGATGAATCACTCAGTATAAGCCTGTCAGCCTGCCTAAAAATGACCATATCTACCAGGCTGCGGGTGCTGCTTGTGTTGAGGCAAAGTCCAATTAAAGCTGGGACAGGCCGTTTGTACGTTTCGATCTGAAAATAAAGTAAGTAGTTCTCACAAAATTGTCGCAAATAAATAAAAATTGGCCTGTTTGAAACGTTAGATGTCATCAAATGGGAAACAGGCAAGGCTACATGCAACAGCGACTGAAACATACTTATGTTTGCAAAACTTTTTAAAAAAGCCCGCTCACTTATACCAATGACGCATGACAAATCAGTGCAAATGGTGACGTCAATAATAAATGACACCTGCACTGCAGTTACCCAAGTTTTGTTATAGCGCATAAACTTCATGCTTCTATTCATTTGTGAAAAACTGTTCAAGGTGCTTTTATTTATAGAAACGTTTAGCATAATCATCCCATCATGCCAATAAACTTTTTATGACGTGTGCATGTTTCGTTTTTTATAATAGCCCCTTCTCCGCAGATCATATCGTAAATTGCGATATGCACAGTAAAAAATGTCGCTAATATAGATTAAACTATAATCCAGTAGGCATTAGTATAGTATTATGCGGGACCCATGAACTAAGAGCCCGTATGAGTAACTCGCAAAACAAAAACAAAAAAGAACTTTACCGGTGCATCTCAATGTGCACGTTCCACATGACGAAAATTTATTAGCAGTGGCCCCGCATGTTCCGGGTGGGAAGCTCTTACAGTATCCACTTCGCATATCAAAGTACCACGTTTGCTTCATTGGTGGACAGGGACCAGGTTTTGGAACAACGCTGCACAAAATTTGTCGCCGTAGAGGAGCTGCATTCAGAATAAATCGAGTCAAAATGTGAGAAAATTCGACACATCTCACGTATCTTGGGAATCGATCTTAGTAAAAGCAAGCCCACGGAAGGTGACCATGTTGTAAAACCAAATACGTCTTATATAAACAGTTTTTTTTTACAATTGCGTAAGGATGCCAGCAGCCAGATGGCTATTAGCAACACCAGAAGCGCTGAGCAGATATGGAGTACTGGTGCTCGCGGGGATGGTAGCCCTGGGTACTCGTACATCAGTCAACTTCAGCGGATGGCACCTATCTACAAGTGACATTCACCCGATTTGACAGCTGTACCATAGAAGTACATATCCAATATTTATAAAGTTGAATAGCCAACAATGCAACATAAATTGAAGTTTCACTAACATTAGCGTCAATTTGAAAAGTGGCTCCGAGATATGGCGTGGCATTGTGGTAGAATGTGTTCAGAAAAAGATGGGTAACAATTTAGAGTATTAGGTACTCTACTATAAGAGAGCATGAAGCCATCTCTTGATCCTCTGTTGCAAGCGTGGCGCAGTTCTGTGCACCAGAATACTTGATTGGCACACAGAATTCAAGGGTTTGATTTTTGCTGACTGTGTGACATTTATTATTTGCATACATGGGGCATTATTAGGGTTAACGCTTCAGATGTGAGCTATTCCCTAACGCCCAGGCGTTAAAATTACTCATGCGTGCTTTCGCCGTTCCTGTGGCACACACCCACTCGCGGGTATGTGGCACTGTCCGGCGGATTGTGTTTGACGACGTACGTGACAGCATTATGGCATATTTCATGTCATGACCACCAAGTCGTGTTAAACGAACCATCTTACGCTCCTATACTAATTTTGGTTTTAAGGGGGTGATCGCGAGAGCACCCAGACGTAGGCAGCTAGATAGATAGATAGATAGATAGATAGATAGATATATAGATAGATAGATAGATAGATAGATAATAGATTGATAGATAGATAGATAGACAGATAGATAGATATATAGATAGATTGATAGACTGATAGATAGATAGATAATTAGATAGATAGATAGATAGATAGATAGATGAAGTAGCTGTAGTACGCAAAAGAATTTTAAAACTTGTTCGTCATAAGGTTAAATTTTGCTAGGCAGAAGATTACGTTTCAATGCCAACTTCATTGAGCAGAACCTCTACATCACACCCCAAGCTACGCTTGCGGTTGATTTTTAGCTGATGCCAGCCTTGTCTGAATACGTAGGTTAGTTTCAGAGTTTTGGAGAACGAAGAAATATATCTATATTTATAGAGTTTAGCTTGATGTTTTTTTAGAAATTTTGCTGAACTGTTGAGCGACATTTACCTAATAAATGCTTTATGTTAGCTACGTGGCCTGCGCATCAGCCAAGTACATAAACAATGACAGTCGGTATAGGTTATGCAGGCGCAAGCATAAGCCCACTTACCCTGAATGCTCCTAAGTGTGGCATACGTAATGGCTTTATTCAAGGCAGTGCACGGTGAAGAAATGGGCAATGTAGCGGAGATAATACTGCGGCATGCTTAGGCAGTATGTCGGCATGTATTGTAACATCTCGGAAAGAAAACCCAAAACAGAATTCGCTACCTAAATACTGTGCCATTATGCCAATCTGCATAGATAGTCTCCCTCTTCTTATGTGGTAGTTCTGTAGCGATCACTACAAGACTTTTTCATTGTAACTTTTTCATTGCGCAAACTGTACGAAACGTCAGTCTAGATGCTTCACAAGTGGATCTTGAAACTCCCATTATAGATTGAGAGGAATGAAGCGGAAACGAGGTTTAGTGATTTTTAAAAACGCACGAGAATTCTTAACATGATTTTTATGCACCTTAACACACTTGTAGAATATTGTCATGTATGTTTTCGTACTTACGCAGGCATTGTTGCTGGCATTGTTCTTCGGATGGAAAGCTCCTCCTCCGTATCCTTGTTGACACCGACGCCGCTGTTGCTGTTGCTGTTTGTGCTGTTGTTATATTACACTGGTATTCGACATACATCTTGCATGACTTAATTCCAAAGTCAACTGCCCAATCTTTGGCATGTTGTTTGCACGTTTGAATTGCTACTTGCGTAAAACAGTGTTTGTATATGAAGGTTCTAACAGCTGAAAAGAAAAACAAATCGACAAGAATTTCGGCTGGCAACTGAGATTCGTTCATCTGTTGCTCTATGAATAATGTTCATGAAGCCACCTTCCAGCTGACTACTTGCGGTGAAATTGTTAACAATGTTTTGTGGCAATTTTCGTCACGTAATTGAGTCAATGAATGTCTCCTTATGTTACTATACATATTTTGTGGTCGCGCAATGATATTTTCGTCGGAAGCAAGAGCCCTTTGTGTGTGGTCAATTCTTTGGGTTCCGGTTCCACGCTGTTTGAAAAACTGTGGTCAAGTCACCCTTCCACCTCGTCCTACCATCGTATACTCTCCATCGGCAATGAAAAATCTAGAAGAATTAAAAACTTCACTGAGAGCCATCAGAATTTGCTACTGGACCACGGCAACTGCATCGCAAGAGGCATTTGCCCCGGTTGAGTGAAGAAACTGCAGCGTGATGCGAACATGCCCCTGCCAAGAATACAAACACATTGCACAGATGGAATAAATTGCGGCCGTCAGCAGTGCGTTTACCATTTCAGATTCGGGCGAAGCCACGACGACTACCCCTATACCTCAACCACCCTTCAACTTTAAGCCAAGTCTTCCCGCTTGCGAACAGCAGCAGCTCGGGTGCCTTCTGCAGCAATACAATGAGAATGTCTCGTCATCATCAATAGTTTTACAAACGCCCCGAGCTTAGCGCCGTATCATAACAGACGAAAGTACTCGACCACACCGCTAGAGTTCCTGCCAGGTGTCGACACGAGAATTAGTAGCTGTGAAGCGGCAAGTCGACAAAATGCTGTAGGAAGGTAACATGCATCGACCGAAGAGTCTCTGGGCTTCACCAGTAGTAATCGTGAAGAAGAATGCGTTTTTTTGCCCCGCCGCGGTGGTCTAGTGGCTAAGGTACTCGGCTGCTGACCCGCAGGTCGCGGGTTCAATTACCGGCTGCGGCGGCTGCATTTTCGATGGAGGCGGAAATGTTGTAGGCCCGTGTGCTCATATTTGGGCGCACGTTAAAGAACCCCAGGTGGTCAAAATTTCCGGAGCCCTCCACTACGGCGTCTCTCATAATCATATGGTGGTTTTGGGACGTTAAACCTCACAAATCAATCAATCAGAAGAATGCGTTTGCGCCAACTCTTCCGTTGCAATCCCTTTCTCGAGTCACTTACGATCGATAGTATACCTGAAGCGTTGTGCAGATGCTGTACACGTGTTTCACTTTTCGCGAGTGTATTCGGTAACTCGCTCGGGTTGATTTGAGTGATACGCTTGCAGTGTCTTGAATGCGTTCACACTAGGGAAGTTTGCTTGGTCTTCTTGTCATTTATTCTGTCTTGCTGATCACAAACGCGCATTTCAAAACGGTACAGGTGCCCTCATTCAGCATCATTAAAAAGCCTACCTGGCGAATAATAAGAATATATACTGAAGACAAGGCAGTTCATAAGCTGATTGAGGCTTTTCATTCGAAAGCAGGAGTGATTGTACAAGCAACCCCTAGATAGCTATATGTAAAAAGAAAAAGGCTCCAAATCTGCATTTCACCGCAAATGTAGCCGAAAGACGATAGTTTTGCGTCTGGAGAGAGCGAACAAAACGTTTATTTGATGTTCTGCGCAAGAAAGTCGGTGAAGGGTATTCCGGAGGTGCTGCGTTATAGTGCCTCGAGCGTGTAGCGGAGGCGAACGAGTGCATAGAGGCACGTTAGACACAAGCGCCATCTGGCATTTAGATTCGAAAACAAAGGCGTGCAGCCCGCGGAGAAAGATGCGCGCCAATCTGGGAGGTACTAAGGTACAGAACGCAAAACGACGGGCAGGTGCCACCATCGTGACGTCGCAGCAAAGCGTTAGAAACACCTTTTTGAGCTCAGCGCGATTAACGCTACATTCCTTAGAGTTACTTGTGTGTGCCTCTTATACGTAGTATAAAGGCAGACATACAAAACTTTGAAGTGTTGTTATGGCACCTCAGATATGCGCAATAATTGCTTTTTATTTTACAATCGCACAACTATAAACGCTAAACCTTGAGCAATATTGCTGGGCGCTGCGAATGGGGTTGGCCGTTTGATGCCGTTTGAGGTATCGTTATGGCAGACAAACAGACAAATGTACAGACAGACAGACAGACAGACAGACAGACAGACAGACAGACAGACAGACAGACAGACAGACAGACAGACAGACAGACAGACAGACAGACAGACAGACAGACAGACAGACAGACAGACAGACCAAAATTTTTCCGTCAAAGGTCCCCAATAAAAACCATCGTCTTTAAAAAAAGTCAATGTTCGGCTCCACCGCGATGATCTAGTGGCTATGGTACTCGGCTGCTGACCTGAAGGTCGCGGGATCGAATCCCGGCAGCGGCGGCTGCATTCGCGATGTAGGCGGAAATGTTGTAGGCCCGTGTGTTCAGATATGGGTGCACGTTAAAGAACCCCAGGTGGTCGAAATTTCCTGTGCCCTCCACTACAGCGTGTCTCATAATCATATGGTGGTTTTGGGACGTTAAACACCACGTATCAATCATCAAAAATGAATGTTTATTGTTTACGTGCATTGTGCTAAAACACTTGTTTCAATCGCGTTTTATTTTAGCAGTTTCCTCTGCGCATGTGTGTGTCCCTACTTTTGGTGTTTTTGTTCTCTCTGTCCTATATATTGACTCGCTTAAGTTGTGAAAAACGCAGTTGCAAGTTTGCGCATATGTCATTGTCTCTTCTTTCGTGGGCTGTGTTTTAGCGCAATCTTTGTTTCTTGAACAATGCATCAACTAAACCATAAATGTGCTCCACTTGTATTTTAAATATCACACCCTCGGCTCACATCCTTGTCTTGAGGCTAGCAGTAGTGTGAAAAAAAGGACAATAACAAAGTGATCTGACATGCAACTCATGAAAGTAGTTCAGTACATAAAACAAATGTATTCTTAGTATCGTTAAAACATCTAAGACAAGGTGTCCAAAAGCACGCTGCAGGCTCAAAACAGAGCCGTATTTCTGTGCATATTAAGTGAAGGAATACTTTTATGATACAAAAACAAATTATTTTTTTTCCTCTCAATGGCGTTGTCGTAAGATAAAAAATAACAATTATAGGAACTTACCATTCACTTGAAGGATGCAACACGATATGACTAGAAAGCCGATGAAAATTTTCTTAGCTGCCGTTTTGCGGCGATCCGATAAAACCGGTTGACTCTTCAGGATACCCGAATAATTCTCGGTAGTTGCACTTTCTGCAGCAGTTGCTTCTTTTGAAGCCACTAGACAGCGTTTAGCTGGCGGCATTAATTTGCTGGCTCAAATTCCGTGGAACACTTAAAAATTTGTGCTGTGCTACTACAGAAATTACAACTAGACTTAATTCGAAACGTAAGGCGCTTGGTGAGATGTCCACGGAAGTTCGCCGCTTATTGGTCTTTCACAATATGCCTTATTTTTTGCGGTCAGCATAAAGAAGCACTTGCGTTATCCTCCATTACAATTCAGTCATTGTTTCTACATCTGCAACGCATGTATAACAAAAAAAAATGGACTGCCCCCATAAAAACATGCGTAAAGATCAGCACTTTCAACAATAATCCTAGGTGATGTCAATTTACATTTTGTAGGGGCGATTTATGTCTTCTCTTCTGTTTCCACTAGTGAAAAAGCAAAGACCAGAAACAATGAATTCGGCATCAACGACAAACACTAAATTATGCGACCTCGTGGCTTTTCGTTTCTTTTTATAACGCTAGTTCAGGGAATATTTTAGCGGGACAGCTCAATGCTCTCCCATAGTTGAGTACGAAGTACTGGAAATAGGTAAACATTTCTAAAATGCTATCTATCTATCTATCTATCTATCTATCTATCTATCTATCTATCTATCTATCTATCTATCTATCTATCTATCTATCTATCTATCTATCTATCTATCTATCTATCTATCTATCTATCTATCTATCTATCTATCTATCTATCTATCTATCTATCTATCTATCTATCTATCTATCTTTCTATCTATCTATCTATCTATCTATCTATCTATCTATCTATCTATCTATCTATCTATCTATCTATCTATCTATCTATCTATCTATCTATCTATCTATCTATCTATCTAGCCGCCGACGACATTTAGCTATCCTGGCCGTTTCGATAATGGCATCAATACCAAACTTAGTATAGAATAACATGACTGCATGAAGAACATATTTGACTAGTCATAACATGAAAATCATGACATGTATGTCACAAATGTCATGATTTACATTTCATAGTCCTGCAGCTCTTGCGGTGGTTTCGTTCGCATGGCATGTTGTAAAACTGGTATGGTATGACATGATTGCGTGACGAACACAAGCGACAGAACCTAAAATGAAAATCATGACATGCGTGCCATGTAACAACATGACTACATGCCATGCTCATGATGCACTAGCTGCCGTTTCGCTAGCTTCACTTATACCAAATTTGGTATTACGGGGCGTGAGTGCATGACAAAGGCATGATACTGGTGCAATAATGAGATGCGTGTTGTGTAACAACATGACTACATGCCACGCTCATGATACGCTCGTGGCCGTTTCGATTGCTTCACATGTACCAAATTCAGTATTAGGTGGCGCGAGCGGACTACATACGTAAATGACACATCGAAACATGACAATCACGACATGAGTGTCATGTAACAATATGACTACATGCCACACAGGATGGGCTCGCGGCCGTTTTGCTAGCTTCACATATACCGAATTCGGTATTATGTGACGTCAATGGAAGACGAAATACATAACTGGTGCAAACATGATAGTCCTGACACGCGCGTCATGTAAGAACTTGACAACCAACCACGCTCATAGCGTGCTCGTGGCCGTTTTGCTAGCTTCACATATAATAAATTTGGTATTACGTGACGTGAATAGATGAAGAAGGTAAACGACACAACCACACATGACAATCATGACACGGAAGTCATGTACGGCATCATTTACCTCCACCTCGTAACATCGTGCTGATTGTAAAGTGACATATCAACATTTTTTATTCTTGCTTCGCATATCATAGACTCCCACTCTTCGTGGTATCTGCCAATGTTCTTTTAGATGCGGAAGCATCTTATACTCGCGCCTTGTAGTGCACCGTCCGCGCCGTCCGCGCCGTCCACACCGCCTTAGTTGAGCTAATTCATAACGTCTGATACAATATTCACTCGTTCTCTGCTACTGCAATATTCACGCGTTCATCAATTATAAGGTTATTTGTTGCACTTCAAAAGCATACATGTGTCCGAGTTAAAACGGTCAAAGTTTCACATTAAATGCACCAGGAAGGTAAAGTATTGGTACGGAAACCAGTAACACAAACATGAGCTTGTACGGTAAAGTTAGCTATTTAAAACCTACGCGAGCGTCGGTGCACACTGAACCATGCCTGTGTATTCAGGCATGTGTCTAACTCTGTTACCAGCCACTAAACTGTTTTAGCGGGACGGCTCAGTGCTCTCCCATAGTTGAGTACGAAGTACTCAAAATCGTTCAACATATTAGATGCGGAAGCATCTTATACTCGCGCCTTGTAGTGCGCCGTCCGCGCCGTCCGCACCGCTTCTCGAACATTCGACAGCTGACGCGCGCGCATGCGCCGTCGCGCCGTCGCCCACCATCTGTGCCGCGCGCGCTTCTCCTTCGAGAACATTCGACAGCTGACAGCGCATGTGCCGTCGCGCCGTCGCCATCTGTGCCGCGCGCGCGCTTCTCCTTCGAGAACATTCGACAGCTGACAGCGCATGCACCGTCGCGCTGTATATATACTCAAGGTCGGCGCTCGCTCACTCAGTTGCCGCTCGTCCGTTGGTTCGTCGCAATAAATAAAACACCACCCTTTCGCATACGTGCCGTACGTGTTCACTCATTTAACACCCCATTTCACAACCACGTTAACCAATTTAGCCATCGACCCAAGTAAGTCGCAATTTAACACCCGTTAACCAATTACATGCTTCCGCATCCTCCTCAGTGTTCCCCCGAGGGAAGCTGCGGGTAATTTTTTTCTAAACACACAGTTCAGGAGGCGGTGCAAGAGGCCTACGGGACGGCTTTTTAGTCTCCCTTGGTAGAGTACCTAGTACTCTAAATCGTTAACCCCTTTTTATAAACACACAAACTTTCAGGTAACAAACGGTGTTCTCCAGGGATGCCCAATCGCACTGGTGCTCTTTGTTCTTTCCATAGATCCTCTCCTTAGAAAAGTGGTGGAGTGCCCAATAACCAGAGCTTTCCAATGACAGGTCTGAGGTCAGTTAGCATCACCGTTTATGCGGATGACATCTATGTATTCATGCGAAACCAAGCCAGTTACCGCGCTTTCTTGGAGCTGTTCGAAGAGTATGCCAGTTTATCGGGTGGTGCTTTCCAGAATGCGGGGAAAAGCAAGGCCCTTCGTTTCTGGGGCTTCCACGGCTTTTTTCCGCGCGGTATTCAATACGTGGATGCCGTAAAAGTCCTCGGGGTATACTTTCAAGACGGGAAGGTGGCCGAAAGAAATTGGGAGGGCGCCGTACCTAGAGCCACGCAAGTCTTCGTGCATGCCAATGACTTCAATTTGTCCCTTCGTCGGCACTTCGTCGCGAGTCATACGAACAACTGGTATGAGAGATCAGAGAAATGCTGCACTATGCGACTTAACAAGGGCACAACGTTGTGTTCCAGTGGATACCAAGTCATTGCCGTATCTCTAGCAACGACCTTGCCGATGAAGCAGCCAGAAATGCACACGTACAAGCAAACCCCGTGTCCGTTAATTTATCTAGGATTGACTCGGCTAGATACCTAAGTAAGCTTGCGCAGGACACGACAATCCAGAAGTGGCAGCCATCACAGTTTGCACATCATCGACTAGATTCTCTCGACCCATCTCTATGGCTTCGGCTACCATCTGCTCTTTCTAGGGAGGAAGGTACAGTGTTGTGCCGTCTGTGCCTGGGCGTTGCCTTCACCGATGCCTACTCATTTGAGATAGGGATGGCCGACAGCGTGGAGTGCAACGACTGCGCCTTCGATGAGACTATTGAACACATCTTATGTTACTACCCAGCATACACAAACGAAAGGCTTCACCTGCGCAGTGTTTTAAATCAACTAGACAAAAGTGATTTCACTGTCGAGAAATTATTGGAACCATGGTACTGCCCATCAAATCGCCGAAAGGCAACGAAAGCACTGTTGCATTTTCTCAAAGACACCGGCCTGTTTCATCGTTTGTGATGGTGAAATTGTTACGCGTCGGCCCAGTCAGTGACCTTTTCTCTCCTCCTCTATAACATTCCTTCACCCTATCCCCTCCCCAGTGCAGGGTAGCCTACCGGGGCTTAGCCCTGAGTAACCTCTCTGCCTTTCTCTTTGTGTTCTTTCTCTCTCTTGACACCGAAGTAACGCAGGTGAAAGCCAAAGCATGCGTATATGCTTTTTATATCGTGCACATTGCACTCATACCCTAATTTTTTTCGAGCCCCCTTGCGTCATTAGTTGGAGTCTTCCTATGGGACGGGAAGACGCCGAAAGTTCAACAAAAGTTCCTGAAGCTTCCAAAAAGTTGTGGAAAACTTAGCCTGCCATATGTTACGACATTCACAAAGGCACTTGCAGCGAAAACAGTTCACAAATTGTTTCAGGACAACAACTATCCTGGTCGTAGTTTATTGCTATATTGTACCGAAACTCTTGGAGCCGCGTTCACGACGGAAAGGTACCGGGGACCTCTAGCAAAACACCCACATGCATTTTATGAAGCAGCAGACGGCCTCAAGCGTTCAATTGACGGTGACGCTGCCGAAGAAAAGCAAGACAAAGCTTGCACCCACCCGCATTAGCGAAATGTTAATCAGTCGCTCGATTACTGACGAGGAAAAACAGATATGGAGGCCCAGCAAGTGAAAGAAATGGCGGAACAACCACGTACCTGAAATAGTTAGAGAATTTGATTGACTGCGGCGGTGGGACGCGCTGCCAATCAGAGACTGTCATAGTGGGGCGTCGTCCCCAATGACCACTGCTCAAACTGCGGGAAAAGAGAAACGATCCGCCACACGATGTTTGAATGCGTAGCGTCCAAAGGTGTGTGGCACGTCATGCGTCGTCAATTCGGAGTGTCAATTCCTTCGGGCCGACAGCGCAGAAGGGGCTTATTTGAACAGTTCGTGCTGAACGTCACAATGTCCGTGTTGCGCCGTCACCGCTGTATGGCTGAAGCACGGCGACGACCCCAACGAGCTGCATACCCAGCGTTGCAGACGATTAGAATGATCATGGCTCGGTACCTTACCGAACAGATTGAAACGCAGGGTGAATAAGTCTTCATCAGAAGGTGACATGCACGTTTTTTTTTTGAGCTCGGAATGGGAATATTGAATTTCCTTTATTGCGTTTTAAATAAAAAATTGCTTCTCGTGGCACGTAATATGTGAATCTGTTCCAACTTAGTGCTTTTTGCGTTTCTTTTTGTCTTTGGTTTCTTGAGTAATTGATCATCTATGAGAATATTGAAGTGCTGTGTGTTACGCCCTGTCTGTGTTCTGTTGTTTCTACACGCCATTGAAGTGATTTTGTTACACTAGACAGTTGTACTCACCTGAAATGGTGTTACCAGTTTGCAATAAACTTCGCTGTCTTAATCGCCGAACGCCAACAGCTCATTATGCCCCTAGTAAGATGGCTGCTGCAGCCCGCCATCTTATGGTTGACATGGCTTCACTCGTGGGCAATAATTTCCACTCCAGCAATTTCGTTTAAACCTCCCTGGCTTGTGTTCACTTGTGTTTCCATTTGTTGGTTCAATTTGTACGTTTTCATGTATGTTTCATTTGTGTGTGGAGTTGTGTGTATGTTGCGTACCGCTTATATGCCGCCTCCCCTCCTTTTTGTGTGCATTACCGTGCGTGTGCCGCAAAGTGAACACCCAACGCTGCTAGGCGAGTGCAACAAAGCGAGCGTGCGCAACGTTATATACGAGCATACAAATGTGACTGAGAGATAAACGATACAGGAGAAATGAAGGGCAGGGCAGTACTCCGCCACCTACTCTGTCCCACCTCCTCGCAGCAACGTAAGGAAAGGGGGAAAAGTTAGCGCATGCCCAGTGGAGGAGCGCACAGCCACCGAAGGACAGACATAGCCAAGAAAAAGCTGCTTCACATCCAAAATCGTATAGACTCACTATTCACCAGTGGTGCAGTAACCACTAAGGACCAATCACGGGTCTCTAGGGTTTATTGCGCTCGGGTGCTGATACGAAGGTCGCAAGCTCTATATTCAGGGGTGGTGGCTGGATTTCATCAGAGGGAAAATGCTCGAGACTCGTGTAAATACAGTTAGATGCCGTTTAAACAAGACCAGCAAGTCAACACTTCAGAGTCCTCTTCTATGTGCCTCATAAACACATCGTGATTTCGGGGCGTTAAAACCAAAAAATTATAAAATTACTAAATATGAAGCAGAGTACAGAACGGTGGCAAACACCTATTTACTTCGTGCATGACCGGGCTAGCTGGTATTCCATGGCGACGTGAACAATGCGTGAGACACATTAAGAAAAGGCACCGACAAGGATGAGCTATAACTTCGACGTGTGCTATCTGACTTTTGTTTTCTATGTTAATCTTAATATATTAAACTTGGAAAAAAAGCTAGTCCTTGTCGGTTTTCTGTCTTTGAGCGTCTCACGCGTCTTTCACCTCCCGTCGATACGCAACAGGCCAAAAAAAAAAGCACATGTCGTTTCTAAGAGACACAAGCTGCTTCCATGGACAACTTTACCAGAAGCGACTATCTGTGCGTACATTTCCGACTTAACTACACTGTGTGTGATAGGCTGTGGTTTCGCATGCTTTCCACCTTTTCGTTGTGTGGAACACAGCTTTGATGGTCGTCCGCTTTCACAACGTAGAACGGCCACTTCCTTTTCCTAAATGCCGGGGCTGCCAGCAGGCAGAAGAAGATTGTGCCACACTCGCCGTAATGGCTACTAGCGGGCTGACTGAAAATTCCGCGCTTGAATGCACATACATACTCATTAAGGTCAACGGGGCGATGACCGCCGCTGTAGCTCAGTATGCAGGACATCGGAGGCCTTATTCGAACTTCGAGGTTCGCTTCTCGCCAACAGTAAGTGATCTTTTCGTCCACTTTTCTTCACATTCGCATCACACTTACTACAAATAACATCCTCTATACTCTCCCTGCTTTCCTTGGTTGTTATGTTTGTCAGTTCTATTTATTATTCTGGTGTATAACAAATAAATAAGGCAAATACCACAACTCACCGCTGGTCCTCTAAAGTGTAGAAAGGAACAAGCTCACGACAAACAACATTTGAAGATACCCTCAACACGAAGCGTTTAAAGACGGGGGAGTGGATTCTGCCACGCCTTCGCTACCTTTCCCAAAGAGATTATGTCCTCCTCACCACTTATTTTTTAAAGGCACGTGTACGATGTGAGCACTAAGCGTTGAGCTTATCAACATTTCGCGCTTGTCGGCTACACGCTGTTATCGCCACTCGTCAAGCTTTTTATGCTTGTGCTTTGTCCGTGGCCACCAGCACGTGCAATAGTTCTCATTGTAACCGCTAGCGGAGCCGCTACGCTCTATCTCTGATGTTCGAGGACAGAACGGGAGTATTGCGGACCAAGACGTACCGAGCCAAGTACGAAGGCACAGACACGTTATGTAGTGCGTGATGAGAGGAGGAGGAAACGGCTGAACATTTGATGATGTTCTAAAAAGGACTGCACGACAGAACACCTATATACTACCATTTTCTCCACTCCAAGATAATGGCGCGGAAGTTTTCAAAGTATTGGACTTCAAGTAGAGGGAAAGCAAAATAGACTTTAAACGGGTAGAAATAGCCAGGAGTAGGCTAACTTATTGGTGGCTACAATCAAGGCATGAGTAAAATTCAATCTGCAAACACGTAGTGATAGTACTTGACTTTATGGCTAGGTGGCGTGAGCCACCACCTGTTCTAAAGGGCAGAGCCGGATACATCCATCCATCCAGCTGCGCTCTCTCTAGTAAGTCACTGAAATGGCGGGCCACCGCTCAGGCAGTGCCCGCATACTGGGCGTTGCGTGCTCTAGTTTATAGGTGACCGCTTTGGTGCCACACCTGCATACCGCGCTCGAGTCGGGCACATTTCCTTCCTCATCGCTGGGAACATCCAGCTAATATACAAACTCTGGAAGAAAAGCTGGGTCGGAAGAGCTTTAACTACCAAAGCGTGGACATCCTGGAACGTTGTCATTGTTGCCATTACAATACTTCAAAGAAGTGCTCAATAAAGCAGTTCAAAATACTCATATTCTCGCAGTATTTATTATAAACAAGTGTGTTTCCGTATTGTGAAGGAAACTAAATTGTTTGGTGTTTACATCAACTACATCAGGGAAGAATACAATTGCCACCCATACAATTTACTGCGTGCGAAAAGGAGCGCTTGCTGGTTTGTTCACTAGATAGCGCTACGACGTTTCTATAGTAGCAACGTTTGATAACATGGGCATTCACCGTGCGGTGGCTTGCGCAGGCTCATTTGCGCGCTAGGTGAATCGTATACAGTGGCTCGACATCCATGCTTTTTTTTTGCCATGCAGCACTATCTCGACTTTGTGTGACAAGCACTTATTGTGGTGCAACAGAGTTCCACAAAACAGAAAAAAAATGCTAGTGGCAAGTGGACTTCACCTGAAAGCTGAGTATCATTCTATCAGGGTGGCACCCGAGCGGTCATAAGATTTATTGCATGGATTCTGTTGGGAGCTTTTCCTGTAGAGTCTGTATATCATGGCTAGGAGCTTCCTGAGTGAACACTTTTCGTTACCGCTTAACGGCATTAACACCTCAGAAGCCAAGGCACCAGCGTGGCAAGCTTCGTTTTCGAAGATAACTGCCATAGATGGCGCTCGTGTCTAACGTGCCTAGATGCACTTGTTCGCCTCCGCTACACTCTCGAGGCACTCTAACGCAGCGCCTTCAGAATACCATTCACCGATTTTCTTGCGCAGAACATCAAATAAACGTTTTGTTCACTTTCTCCAGGCGCAGGATAGTCTTTCGACGACATTTACAGTGTAACATGTAGATTCGAGCCATTTTTTTCTTCTGATTTTATTTTTATTTGCGCCTTTTACATATTACATACATACGTACATACATACATACATACATACATACATGCATACATACATACATACACACACATACATACATACATACATACATACATACATACATACATACATACATACATACATACATACATACATACATACATACATACATAATCCCGGACATGAAAGCGGCGTTAAAGGTTCACCGAGAGCGTCCACATACAGGCTGTTGAAATAAAAGGAAGCGATAGTGATAACTGTCTTGTTGCTATTGGCAGATTTACCATCAGCGTACTGTTGTGCGTGCTCGAGCATTCAAGGAAACTAGGGACGCACCCCTGATCAATCTGGCCCTGGGTGTTTTTTCTCCACTCTTTCTGCATACCCCTTTTCTTTCTTCACCTTTATTTTGACATGGTGAGACAGGCCACAAACTGCATTCTCGCTCTTATCTAGAAAGAGAACGTTAGGAGGAATACGATGAAAGAGCATTACGCAAAGGGTTCATAAGTCAGTAACAATGCCAGAATGATTAAGAATGACGAAAGGAACCAACAAAATTTGCAGTGGAATCTTGTTAATACTGCTCTACGTAACACGTTTTTTTTGAAATTCTGGCGTTACGCCTCTTGGCAGCAAAGCCTTCTCAAACCTTTACCACGTTTAAACTCTTCTCCGAAATTGAATATTACAAGAACAAAAGTAAGTGTTGCCGATATGTTTAGAAATCAATCGTTTACTCTATGATATGCCAGCGAAAACCACGTTCTGACAAGCCACACGAAAAGCCATGAACTGCACTTCACAGAACCGCTGAGGCCGCAGCAATGTCAGTATTGGGGAGATTAGATCGCTACCAGGCACGGCTACTGCGTTCAATGAGAAAAGGTAAACGTTCGGTGCAAATCGAAGTGCTACTTAGATGTTTCTCAATAAATGTACGTTGTTGATAGGGTCTCCATATTTCTAACTTTTCAAAACTTCTTTACTTAATGCAATTTTTCACGTTACTTTTAATTTTCTGGTTTGCGTAACTTTTTCTTTTCCGGTTCCCGTAACAATTGTGTCGAAGAGGTTCCGCTGTAGCCTGTTTTTACTGTATGACGTTACGAACATTGAACCCAGATTTTTGAATATCATATAAATATTCACTCATTTTATATACTAATGATTTTAATGTTTAGCAAGCACAGGACCGGGTCAACTGGCGGAACATGGGAGAGGCCTTTGTCCTGCAGTGGACGTAGTCAGGCTGGTGATGATGATACTAATGTTTCCCGTATGTTGCACTCCATCGCACTGGAAGACCGAATCCTATAGCACTTTCGGTACCATGTTAAATTAAATATTTAGGTATGGGACTTACTGCAACACGTAACAATCCGCATTTTTACAGACAAGCATTTAGGTCACCTTGACGCTCTGAATCAAATACACTGTTCGTCGCCCCTGCTCCAAGGTTTTGTGCAGGTCTCGTGCTACCCATAGCCTCCGGGATCGGATATGGTTTAAATAAGTGACGATGCCTAGGTATGACATCGTGAGTTCATGTGATCATATACGTAAGTCTTATGACCTTATGATGTCCGTAGTTCATGTTCACAAGGTCAAACCGTCCCACACCATATCATACTGGGTGCTTATCTCTATGAACAGTCGTGCTTAATTTGACTTACAGTAGAGGAGTGACTTGCCTCACGATTCGGAAGATTGCTCATAGCTTCCACTTGGCCCTATTTTTATTTCCAAACACGTTTTTCTCACTTGGAGGCAATTCCAAATAAGGAAACTTGGCAGATCCCACGTACCTGAAATAGACGTTATCCGAAGCATGTGGAGGCAAGGTGACCACGAGTTGAGATTGGAATGGTGGATACATGCTACATTGAGAAGTTGGTGTCAATGTGCGAAGTATACGAAGGGCTCGGCCAGTAACGCCGACGTTAATATTAACTCAGCCCAGTGCTTACTGTGCGGTTGGTTTAGTAGCCACCCCGTCATTTGGTTGTAAATAAGTGTCAGTGGGTAAATAAACTGAAGTTTGCCAGGAAGTGAGCAAGCAGTCCAGTCCTTCAACGTGTCGTCGTGATCATCTGAACCACGGGGATTGCATCCATCATCGCAGTCTTAACTGGCGCAGTCGACAGGATTCGGCTGTATATCCACATGTATTGTTACAGCATGGCGCCACATTATCTTGTCGGGAGCCGTGTAGTGACAGCGACCACTTATTTCTCAGTCTGCCTATACCGCCGTGTGGGTGACTCCCCAGCACAAGGTGCGGTGAACGAAGGCTCATGGGGTTTGGCGACAAAGACGCGTTTTGAGGAGTACGGCTTAGTCCGCGTCTGTGCAGCCTCCTTTCATTAACTTCCCTTTTCGTGGGGCGTCGACTACCGACTGGTCATCCTTCGCGTGCCCCAAACACACCTCCGTGTTGCATTTTTTTCCATTTAACAGACTGGCCCGACCTCGTACTACTACACGTGCTGCAGCGTCCCGCAAGCTGGTGTTCTGAGCCCAGTTCTTTTCAATCTTGCCTTGCTTGGCCTGGTGGAAGATCTCCCGGAAACAGTCAGTGTTTCAATATAAGCTGATGACATCTGTGTCTGGGCATCAGCATTGACCCGCCTACAAGTTCGAGCAAGGATACAGAGGGCAGCGTTGCACGCATCTGACTATCTTTGCACGCAAGGTCTAACAATGTCAACAGAAAAATGTGCACTGGTGGCCTTCACGCGCAAGGCGATGACAAGTTACCCGATAAGCATTAATGGCCAGCCCATCTCTTACAAGCGTAGCCATAGTTTCTCATGTGTAATTGTTGACCGCGACATCTCCTAGAGCCTTCACGTGACTACCTTGAAAGCTAAACTGGTATCTATTGTCCACGTCCTGAAAGTCATCGCTGGAAAAATGTGGGGTCCGTCATTGAGTTTCATGTATACAGCTATACCAAGCACTTTTTATTGGTGCACGGCGCCACACTTCTCCTCTGCTTACTAAAACTTGCAAGTCAAACATTCTAGTGCTTCAGAGCGTGCAAGCACAGGCACTACGTGTTTGTCTCGGCCTACCACGAACTACTCCCACCACTGGAACAGTTATATTGGCTCGGTATCATCCGGTTATGACTTACGCCACAACCAACATGTTGAGAGCACATATTCGGCACATTTAACGGATGGTATCGAGCCATTTGACATTTCTGCCAGAACAACAACCACAGGCGTCGTTCTCTAAGGTCGTCAGCTCCCACCGCGCTTTGCTACCATCCGGTTTTATACCCTTGGCGCGTTCACCATCCGCCTTGTGGAGCCTACGACAACCCGACGTGCGCCTTTCCGTCCCAGGAATAAGAAATAGAAAAGTCCTTTCTGCCTTGGCCTTGAAGCAAGCGGCTCTGAATTGTTTACACACCTTGTATGCTGACAGAATACCCGTATACACAGATGGATCAACCACCCAAACTAGCTTCACCAGCGCCACCGTCATCCCATCGGGACACATCAACATCACGTACAAACTTTGTCACGTGAGCACTTCGACTGGTTCAGAAATCGTTACTCTGCGAGGTGCCATCGATTATATCAAGCAACAACCGGTTAATTGATGGGCAGTATTCTTCGACTCCAAGGTGGCTCTACAATGTCTTTCGTCGGCACTTCATCATGGGTCGTACAAACAGCTGGTGTGGGAGATCACAGAAATGCTGCACTATGCGACCGAATAGGAACACAACGTTGTGTTCCAGTGGATACCAAGTTATTGCGATATCTCCGGCAACGACCTCGCCAATGAAGCAGCCAGAAATTCACACGTACAAACAAATCCCGTTTCCGTACCTTTATCAAGGATTGACTCAGCTAGGTACCTAAGTAAGCTGGCGCAGGACATGACACCCCAGAAGTCGCAGTCATCACAGTTTGCACATCATCGACTATATTCTCTCGACCCATCTCTACGTCTTCGGCATCCCTCTGGTCTTTCTAGGGAGGAAGGTATCATGTTTGGCCGTCCGCGCCTGTGTGTAGCATTCACCAATGCCTACTCATTTAAGATAGGGATGACCGACAGTGCGGAGTGCAATGACTGCGATTCGATGAGACTATTGAACACATCTTATGTTACTGCCCAGCATACACAAACGAAAGGCTTGACCTGCGCAGTGTTTTAAATAAACTAAACAGAAGTGAAGTGATTTCGCTGTCGAGAAAGTATTGGGACCATGGCACTGCCCACCCAATTTCCGAAAGACAACGAAAGCACTGTGGGGCTTTCTTAAGGACACTGGCCTGTTTCACCGTTTGTGATGTCAAACTGTTGCGCGTCGGCCCAGTCAGTGACCTTTTATCTCCTCCCCTATAACTTTCCTTACCCTCTCCCCTTCCCCAGTGCAGGGTAGCCTGCCGGGGCTCAGCCCTGGTTAAGCTCCCTGCCTTTCTCCTTGGGTTCTCTCTTGGGGGCAAATGCAATCAGCGCAATAAAAAGATAATACTCTGCACTGTCTGTAAACGTCACAACACGACGCAGGCATCGTAATGGGTGGGGCAATTTTCAGGTTGCGCATATTTCCATCCTCAAAGGAAAACGTCAAGCTCAGCCGCTAGTGAATAATTGCAATCAACAGGAAAAACTACGAACCCAGTAAAGTATATGAGTAAGTGAACTTGCTGTGTTTATTCAAGTGTGACGTGAGCTATTTTCGATTGCCGCAGTAATTCGCGTGCAGTATGCCTGTTGTATGCAGCACCAAAACATTGCTGTACTATTGCAGGCCGCATGTCAATAATAGGAGATATTACGACTGATACATATATGCACAAACTGCACAGGTTGAGTATAAGTGTAACAGCCTACTATCGCGATGTAAAGTAAATCGAGCAACAGAAAGCGTGGCTTTCTGTTGGAGGAGGTCAACCTCGCTGAGCGAAGTTACCTCCTTCTTGACCTAAAAGTTGACCTCCTTCTTGACCTTCGCTGTGAAGGTCAAGAAGGAGCAGAGGCAAGCGCTACGAATGCAAGTCAATCACTTCCCGCGTTCCACGTGGTTCAAAATTCACCAAATGAGGAATAATAAAGTGCTACTAAAGAGAAGAGAAGTTCTTTAAAGGGGTGTCGAGCTTTTTCATATGTAAAAACTTGTTAAAGTCAATAAATACGCGCATTCACATCAACATCACTCCATTCAACCGGTTCTTATAGGATGCCCGGCAACCGCTACGAGCATGCATGTTCCTTGAAACCAAAACTAGCGCTGAGTTTCCGGGACCTGCCTTCACTGTCTGTAGGCAAAAATGTGCTTTCAGTTGACGTCACCGTAACGGTTGTTTTGCTCGCCACGAGATGACGCGAAAAGAGACTGTGGTTGCTGTTGCTCCCGCTTGAACGCGCTGCCAGCAGCCGCCGGAGCGCGCAGGGCACGCGTTGTCGTGTTCCCTTTTACAAAAATTGACACTAAACATGTAATAGTATCTCAAAGCAGGGTCGTAGCCAAGGGTAAAAAAAGGGGGGGGGGGGTGTTCGATGTATCCCCTATACTTTTTTTAATTTTTTTGCATATATATATTCGCACACCTACAAACGCACGCAGAAACGAACATAAATTGTGGTGGAATCTCCCCCTTCTCCCCCCGAGCGCAAAAAACCTTCTGGAAACGCCCTCGTCTATATAAAGCGAGTTTGCAACGGGCTCCAGAAATGCCACTCTTTAAGCCTTCGCCATGAATGTGCTGCGCTTTCAGCGCAGGCATGATGTTTTCCTTTTGCGAAAGTTTAAAAAATTCCCTCTAACGAAAAACTTAGTGGCCAGTCTGCAATAAAAAAAGTGCACAGCAGACAGCAGCGGCGCTGTTGTGTGTACAAAAAGTTTGTTCGTTTAGAAAAGATAATGATGAGAGGGAGACAGGAAAGGGGTGTTGCAAGTTAACTGGTGTGTGGTGCTGTAAACGAAAAAAATTGCAAGGTTCATGGGAGCTAATAAGTAAGCTACAGGATACTATACACTATTGGTCATCAATACGCAGACACATCATCATCACCATTATTATTATTATTGCCAGTTTATATGTCTTCTGAGAGACGAAAAGCTCTCCAAGTTGCCTCTATTTTACTTGATATCGCTACGAGTTGAATTCGTCTTATCTTTCTGGAACTTTTATATTTCGTCTCTATAACTAATTTGTCAGCCTTCTCAGTTGAATTTACCATCTCTTGGTGGCCATTTGACTGGTCTGATGGCCCACTGGTTTGTCTGTCCTGCGCATTTTGTAGCCTGTCCAGGTCCATTGTTAAGTAAAGTAGCCATTGCTATTGCTTGTTTCTTGACCGAATCTGCTGTCTTCCTGACTCTTTACACGCAACATTGTCGGTTTCAATTCATCCTGTGCAGTACCTAACGTTTTTCGAGTTACTTAAACCTACTCAACCAACATGCACAAATACATTTTATATGAAACATACATGAGTCCACTGTACATAAAATATTGTTTCGGTGTACTGGAGGCAATACGCAAATGTACAAAAAGCGTATTTCCCGCTCCACCGCAGTGGTCTAGTGGCTAAGCTACTAATCTGCTGACCCGCAGGTCGCGGGATCGAATCCCGGCTGCGGCTGCTGCATTTTCGATGGAGGCGGAAAAGTTGTAGGCCCGTGTACTCACATTTGGGTGCACGTTAAAGAGCCCTAGGTGGTCGAAATTTCCGGAGCCCTCCACTACGGCGTCTCATAATCATATGGTGGTTTTGGGACGTTAAACCCCATATATCAATCAATCAATCAATCAATCAATCAATCAATCAATCAATCAATCAATCAATCAATCAATCAATCAATCAATCAATCAATCGGCCTTCTCAGTGCCCAAGAAAATATTGTGAAGCCATGCTTGCACAACATACATTTCCAGACTTACAAACCTCATTTTTTAGCAGAATTAATTACCTTCATCAACACTGAATCACAAATAACTGCATAGGACAGGTCACAATATGCAGAGTTTATCGTGTCTGGCAAGAAGGTTCAGGTTCTGCTTGAGATAACTGTACTAGCAAAAACAACGAAAACATCAAAACAACAAAAAACACGATACACTCCAAAAAAAAAAACTCACACACTGCTCTAATTTTAGGATTTTCGGCTGCGCTATCACCTTTAATTGACTGTATTTTTCGGTAAGCAGTAGATAGGTTTTTCATCTCTTATTTTTATCATGTAATCTTGCTGTCGCTTCGATGCGTGTCATAAAAGAGGTCATGCGTTCATGTAATAAACAGTTGCGAGTATCAAACCTGTATGTTTGTTTCTCCGTAAGCGTTCGCTCTTTTTGCGCTGCTATATCTATCTTACTCATGAACTAACTTGCCCAAGCATCACTTTTAGGTGTCCGCTTTAGGTGTTTCATACACAAATTTTCAAAGGATAAAAAGTAACTTCCATGTGATGACCTTACTACATGCTGGGTAAGCGCGGTAGGTCTGGGAAAGTATTAGGGGGATAGTAATTGCATATTTCATCAGCCAAGGTCACCAACTATGTAGCCATGACAAATTAGGTCCGTTCAATTCACCTGCACCAATCGGAGCCGGTTCACGGCTGTGCAAGTTCACAAATTGCGCAGTGCGAGTTCAGCGGCGAAGGCGCAGTGGGACAACCGAAACAATTGGCCATGTGCCGACAAGGCGCAGGCTTTATTTCTGCTCACTTAATTTACACCGTTCAACTAACACTGACCGATTTCAAAACCGCACATGCGGACAGTTTATGAGGCGCAAACATCATGGCAAAACACACCGCGTTAGTAGGGGCGGGTACGGACAATGCTTACGCCTAAACGCTGCGTCGTCTGTTAAACTGCACTAGCGGCTGCACCAAGCCGGCACCAACGGTGTAGGAGGTGCACGAAAAGCGTGAACCAGTGCTGCACCTCTCCTGCACCTTTTGAAACAAATAGCAGGGTTCAGAGGTCGTCATTGCTGCACCGTTGAAACAAAAGGCAAGGTGCAGCACCTCGTGAACTGGTGCTGGCGGTGCTGGCGAATCGAACGGACCTATTACGCATCTGATGAACCACACTTCAAACCACCTTGATATTTTGATACAATGCGTAAGATAAACTACTTCAAGGTTATAATAACCGTACAAAAATTCATAGAAGTATTATGCAGGATTTATATAGGTGTCAGCATGCTTTAATCTCGGAATGCCTGTACGAGTGCACACTTCAATTGACATGGAAACTGACGCTTTTGTCCCAATGAATTTATCGCGAAAATTGACCAACAAACGATTTCTTATGATCACGTAGGAACATGATGAATAAACAAGAATGTGGGCGTCAAGTCAACCAAGGGGAGAGAGAACAGTATTTAATCGAATTCCCGAATACACTAGCCTCACTTATCGCCTTAATTGTTACTCTACGTATCGAGTGATGACTATGGCATGCACAATGATCACGCGAACAGACGAATATTCCGTACACCATAAACACACATACTCAAAAGAGTCATTCATAAGCGGGACTCGCCTACGTGCATCACACTTAAAGCGGGACTTCAAGCACTTAAATTGTGACTGCCCCTTTACGACGCAGAACGACTGATTCTGAATATCAACGTAACATCTGTAGGGGCTAGTTTTTACAAGATATTTAAAGTAAATACTTCAGCGCAAATATAGATGGACTACACATAAAATGGAGAGAAAAGACTAGATGGAGAAAAATAAAAAAAGCATCAATGCGAAAGTTAGGTAGGAAACAGTGGCGCGAATTCTGCAATTCGTTGATTCCACTTACTCCGCTTCCAAAAATCTGGCAAACAATCACTGCTTTAAGTCATCCAGTATCCCAGCGAAACCCATTCAGTGCATTGGCCATATCTCTTGGAATATTCGAACGTGATGTCGCTAATAAGTTTTGCACAATTCTGACTGAAACTGGGCAACTATTTGACAACACTACTGCACTGCCCAACTCTTTACAGCACCAAATCCAAGATACATTGGCTTTATCTCGTGCTCAACTGGATAACATGTATTCTCTACTAGAGTTGCATACTGCTCTATCACTAACCCGCGTAAGAACGACAACAGGTCTTAACAACGCGTCGTACAGTGTTTTGAAAAATCTAGGCCCCAAAGGCATGTCATTTCTTATACAGCTATATAACGACATGCGGACAAAGACACGGCCCATTGTGTTGGAAGGTAGCGAGAATCGTCCCACTGCTAAGACCCGGTAAATAACCGTCTTCGCTTGGCTCATTTCGAGAAGTCAGCCTCACAGGCTGTATATCTAAAGTCATAAAAAAATGGTTGACAGAAGGTTACAGTGATGGACTGAAGCTGACAATTTTCTTTCAGAACGGATGGCTGGCTTCAGATGACGGCGATTCACTATGGACTGCGTCTTCGACCTCGCTACATTTGTAGAACATGAGATGAGCTGTGGAAACATGGCTGTTGCGGCATTCATAGATATAAGAAAGGCATTCGACTCTGCGAGCCATCTTTCTGTGCTGTACGGGCTTACCTCACTAGGGTTTCATTGTCGCATCCTTGAGTGAATCACCAACTTCCTGCGTAACTGGCAAATATACATTTCGACCGATAACGGAAATAGCAATCGCTTCAACATGAACACAGGTGTAACTCAAAGAAGCGTTCTAAGTCCGCTTCTTTTCAATGCTGCAATGGCAGGTCTTCCAGAAGTGCTGCCCGAAGCCTTGAACGTATTAATGTATGCAGACGACATATGCATATTGACGTCCCACAAATCACTGGAAGTGATCGAACATCGGCTTCGACACGGACTAAATACAATAAGAGATTACCTCAAATAGCGAGGCATTCAGATTTATCACGCCAAATTGACAGTTCTGCCGTTGACGAGAAAGACAGTAAAAAAATTGAAACTTTTTGTGGCTGGTCAGAGAATCTAAATTGCCCGAGAGCATCGCTTTCTTGGTGTTACATTAGATAGCCAACTCAAATGGAGTCAGAATATTGCAGATCTAGAAAATCAAGTGAACTGCGCAATAATTCTTATATGTCGCATAGCGGAGACAAAATAGGGCTGAACATCAGCGTCTCTACTTCACTTTTATTGGGAACTAAACCGACAGAACATTGCCTACTCCGCCCAGTTCTCCACATCATCTCTCAGACGTCCCTGCAGCGACTTCAGCTGTTACAAGCACGAACCTTACGCATATGTCTAGGGATTCCACAGGCAACATCAAGTTCTCCGACACTGGCAGATGCAAGCGAACCCAACTTTTTAGTAATTAGAAATGTTGAGACCTGTCCGCACCTCTTTCGTCTAGTCACGCAACACCCTTCACATCCGCTCATATGACACATCGTGAACCGTGCCGGAGCGAAAGTACACTATGTGTACCAAAAGTTCATTATCGGCTTTCTGTGTCGATACATTGGCCACTGGACCAAAACTACTCGGCATGGCTGCTTAAGCTATAAACTATTGAAACTTTATTAGAAGGACTTCGCAGCAAACATGAAGTGCCAATCGTTGCCACACAGCAGTTGGCATCACATCATCTGTTTGACAAGTACCAAGGCTACACCCTCGTGTACACTGACGGCTCCGTCGTCAAAGAGACAGTGACGTCAACATTTATCTTTCCAGAATTTCGCGAAGAATATGCATGTCGGTTGGGCAATCTCTCCTCTGAAACAACGCCGGAGCCCGTAGAAACTTTGCTAGCCGTAAGCTTTTATTAAACAATCAACGACGCCAAGAAAATAGGTGGTAATTACAGATTCTCTGACGGCACTCGCATGTGTGGAAAACGCTACTCCAAGACACATTGATATATATAGTATACGCTATACTAAAAGAACTTTAGGAAGCTACAAAGTTAAATCATCGAGTGGCATTTCAGTGGGTCCCCAGTCGCTGCGGAATTAAGGAAAATGAAATGGCGGATGAGTTGGCGCAAACCGCTCATAATTCTACGCAAACGTGCCTCATTCCGGTATCTCAATGTGATGTACAAGAATTTTAAGAACAACAAAACGTGAATTATGCCTGTCTATTTGGTTCACAGACAAAACAAAGGAATCGATCCTATATGCTGGCCCCGCCGCGGTGGTCTAGTGGCTAAGGTACTCGGCTGCTGACCCGCAGGGCGCGGGTTCGAATCCCGGCTGCGGCGGCTGCATTTCAGATGGAGGCGGAAATGTTGTAGGCCCGTGTGCTCAGATTTGGGTGCACGTTAAAGAACCCCAGGTGGTCTAAATTTCCGGAGCCCTCCACTACGGCGTCTCTCATAATCATATAGTGGTTTTGGGACGTTAAACCCCACATATCAATCAATCAATCCTATATGCTGTTGATCCTAATCTGGAATACCAATTACACCATCACCTCCCAAGGCATGTCGACACATTCATACATCGCCTAAGACTCGGAACTGCTTGCACAAACCACTTCCTATTTCGTATTCAGCGCGCAACATCATGTGCATGTTCATGCGGCCATGACGACGAGGACATTTATCACCTTTTGTTAGACTGTCCGAAACACGACACACACCGAAAGCGACTCGAACAGGAACTCCTTAAGTAAGATCTCGAGCGGTCATTTGCGCTGATAAAATACTAGGTCCATGGCCATCCAAAACAAATGGCAAAGCAATGATGGTGCTGCAACACTTCTTCGAAGAAACGAAGATTTGTGAGGACTACTGAGCGTACAAAAGTTAAAAGTGGATGTGGCGTCTACGTGTTTATTCTGCCCATAGGAGAACTTTAGCTCTCACTCATGTAGGACTGTATACATGTATATATGCTATTGTTTTTTTTTCTTTATTTTAACAATCAAGTGAAAAGGCGTAGCCGTCACCAAGTAACGGTGACAAAAACTACTGAGTTTATTTTCCATTTCAATAAAAAAAGGAAAAGGAACATAGTGAACGAATATGAAGATGTTTGCGCCAGATGATCGCAAGCACTACAATGAAAGAAATGTATAAACAACAAAAATTATTATTTATGCAGTTATATCAAACAAAAGATGTAGTTATATCAAACAAAAGTTTCATCCACACAAAGAAAAATCAAATGTAGGCAAATTGATTTAATCATTTCTAGTTTGCATACTTATCTTTTACATGTGAAATTGTTGCATTTTATATTTCAATTGACGAAGATTGTTGTGTCGTTTTGTTATTAAAAAGAAAATAACAGTGATGATAACTGCGTACGCACAACAATCATGCTCTTCATTTCCATATGGCTGATGGAGGGTTCCTGGAGACCCCACCATGCACCTGTTCATTCTGGTCCTGTGCGTTGGTGTTTTCTTTCGACTCTTTCTGCATGTCCCCGTTTTTTCTCCGGCTTTTCTTTGGGATTATGAGGCATTCCACAGACTGCAACTGCATTGCTATCTGAAGTAAGAGGCAGTTAGGGTGAATTAAAAAAGTGTGTGCCACGCAAATATATTTAGAAGACCATGACAACGTAAAAATATATCTGCGCAGTAGTGCTATTGCAATTCGCCAATAAAGTAAGGAGCTTAGCTGCAATTTTTCTAGGTGGCTGGAGAGGTCAACCATTATTAACGCATGCATGTTAGTGTTTGTGCTTTGATATATATATATATATATATATATATATATATATATATATATATATATATATTTGCGTAGACTTTTCAAAAGCATTTGATTTTGCTGACCATAACATTCTAGTAGAAAAATTAAGCTATTACGGAATCCGAGGACAAACAATAACTCCCATCAAATCCTACTTATCTAACAGAACCCAAATTGGAAAATCGACACCTTTACTTCTAAGGTAAGATCTGTCAATTGCGGAGTACCAGAAGGAAGTATCTTAGGGCCTCTACTCCTTAATATTTATCTGAATGGTATTATCAATATTAACCCTGAGGCAAGGTTTATTGTTTACGCGGATGACACGAGTATATTTTTCACTGGCAATGATACTGATGATATAATAAAACAATGTAACAATACAATGAAAAATCTAGAGGAGTGGTCTGCATTGAATTAAATGGAAATAAATGTGGGCAAGACAAAAGCAGCCAAATTCAGGCCAAAGAACAAGCGCATACCCCACATCAAGACATTATGTTACAATCCCGAAGTATTAAAACTACCGAAAATTTCAAATGTTTGGGTTTTATTTTTTCCGCCAACATGTCATAAGATAATCATGTTAATTACGTCCTAAGAAAAGCAAAAAAATCACAGGGTGCTAGGTCGCTTATGCTACATTCTTCCCCTATGTATTAAATGCTTACTATATAATTCACTTTTTCAATCACATTTAAACTATCGTCAAATAGTATGGGGTAACCCAACACACACTAATCTGGAATGTATTTTCCTGTTACAAAAAAAAAGTATCCCCGGCACGCATACAACGCTTCTTACACAGCATCGACAATAACTTTCCTTAAGAATTAGGGCGTGTGTCACTGGTCCCGTTAATTCGGGGGGCAATCGCCGGGCTAATTCCAAGGGCCGAAGTATCGGCCCCCCGAACTGCACCACGAAAGCGTGGACAATTTAGAAGTGGTCCTATTTGGCGCGCCAGCGGATGCCAGCTGTGGCCCAAAGAACAAGTCAGAGCCGAGAGTTGATAAACAAAACAAAATTATATTCTCAGTTATGGCAGATCAAAACGATACACAAGTATGCACACTCGACAATAGTTGAATACAATATGTCAACAATCAAACAACGTACTACACAGTACAATCAGCCACAATCGAAACAATGGACACAGACAACAATACGCACTACAATGCAGTCGCATGCATCGAACAACCAAGACACTTAAAGACTAAAGAGTTAGAAAACTTATTCAGTCCAAGTTCTTAGAACAAAAGTCTGAACGATACTCTTCCGAGAATCACTCACTCAAAGTCCAGCGCTGTTGTCGTTCCGCTGCCCTCGAAGTTTCTCTTCCAGGAAACCTCGCGTCTTCAATTGGCCACTCTCCAAGCTTCAAACTTCTTCGCCGAAACACGTCGGCTGCACACACGCAGCTGTTGCCAGCGTCTTCGCTCGACAGCGGTAGACACACACTCTTGCTTGTAGCTCGAGCCTTCACCTTTCAGGTGGAAATCCTCTTCTTCTCCTCTTTGTCACGGAAGACAAAAGGCTTCGCCCACAAGGCGGAACATCCTACGCACTCTGGCGCATACTTTCTTCTTCTCCTGCTTTGTCACTGAGGACAAAACCTTCACCGCCAAACGCGGCGGAATAACCCCACGCGCACTGACGCTAACTGCCTTCTTCTCCTGATCTCCCATCTCCGCTGCTCGGTTAAATACCTTCCGCGCGCGATTCCAGAAAATTCTCATCATTTCCTCGGCGCGATGCGCAGCGAAGGCTGCGGGAAAGTGCGAGACGGTACGAGGGCCGTCCGCGACGGATGACGCAAACCGGCATCACCACGCCCCTTTCCATCTAGAACGTTCCAGGGCTTGCTCGGGCGCCGATGAGAGGAGGTTCGTCAGCGAACCCACGCTTCCGAGGGGAGAAGGACGTGTGCCCGGGGAGTCTTTGGATGCTTGTTTTCTTTATCGTTGACCTCTCGGCGCTTCGTCGCGAGAATTTGGCGGCGCGCCCTTTTTGAGCGCTCGTTTTGTGACACTGCCCCCCACTTTAAGAATATTATCTCATAATATTCAAAGCCACACAAACGAGCGCGAACGGTCCCCACACTCTAAAAGACTGTAACATAGCCCGTCGCTCATGACACGTCACATTCACAATAGATCACTCAATACAATTGTACACTGCAATTCAATCTCACAACACATAGAATATAGACACAGGTACATGAATACAATACTCCATCACATACTTCAAGCAATAGAAATGTACAAAGGTCTGTCTTTACAACAATTGTACCATACTGTACATCACATCACCGTAACAAAAATTTCGATTCACTCGACATACAGTTGTGACACAGGAAAACAACCACATTAACTTAACATATAGCACTGTCAAACACATTCCGATTCGACCTCAACACCTATACCGCGTACTTCGAGCTGCGCTTGCGTCCTTTCTTGCGGTGCTCGCTCGATCTCTTCTTGTTTTTCCTCGTTTTTTTCCGGTGAACCCTTTCCACCGATGGTATCTGAGGCGGCGTCTCAGCCATCGTTGTCACTTCCGACATTGTTAGCGGATAATAACGCTCAACCGATCCTGTCACCCACTTGTTCATGTTACGACATTTGGCCTGGCTGGCCGACTCCGTCACCTTTTACACTGTCAGTCGGTTGAGGTCGAGCCGACGTAAGTCCGGCTGCCCAGCACGTGAACTCATTCAACACGATCATCTCATTCACTGTCTCTTGCACCGCGGCTTCACCTTGGGCTGGAGTGAGATCCGTCACGGGATGCTCCTCCACTGTATCTCGCGGTCACTGGGTTGGCGAGGGCTCTATCTTAGGGTCTTCTCCCAAACATTCTGGATCATTCGGCCCTCGCGCCCCGTCGATGTTCCCGATGACGAGGTTGTACAAGGGGTGTCGTCTTGCATAGAGTAGTAACCTTCCCGCTGAAGTACGGGGTTTTAACCTCAATTTCTGCTTCGGAAAGCATCCGAACCGTAATGTCAATTAGGCAAACTGGTTTCGTTTCACCTGTTAACTCACTTTCCCGTATCAAATTTCTCCGCACGATAACCGTGGAGCTACCGGTGTCTCTTAACACCGTAATCTTCTTGCCTGCAACTTTTCCAGGCAGCGTTGGCATTCCCTTCGTAACACCGGTTGGCTGTTTTGTCATTACAGCACCCACAATAGGAAGTTTGTCCCCATTTTCAACTCTACGAATCCGTTGGTGACGGCATCACCATCGGATTTCGGTGCTGCTAGCACACAGGATACCTGGTGAGTTTGAGTCACTCCGTTACGACAAGCGTCTGCTTTGTGCCCAGTCTGACCACACTTGAAACATTTTAATACCGTGGGGCTCGTAAAGATCGTTCGACAGTTGTTCGCGCGATGACCCACTCGGTTACACAGAAAACATCGCGGAACACTCTCCGGTGCACGCTTCTTTTGTTCGGGTGTCGAATTTTTCGAATCTTCGGGACACTCCTTCTTGACCTTGGCCAAATTAGTTCCACCTTGCGCTTCCAAAAATTGATCAGCCAATTCAAGCATGCCTTCAAGTGACTCAGCCTTCCTCTCTTTCAAGTACAGCGACAGACTTGGGTGGCAACTAGTGAGAAATCGCTCTCTAATAAGGAGCTCTCTAAGCTCATCGTACTCCTGTGCTGTCCCTGAAAGTTCAATCCATCTGTCGAAATAATGGCTAAGTCGGGCGGCGTACTGCGTAGCCGTCTCACCATCAGCTGGCTTTCCTGTCCGAAATCTGTCCCGGAATACTTCCACAGTAAATCTAAATCGCTTCAGCAAAGCAGCTTTCACCTTTGCGTAGTTGGCTGCATCGGTCGGCGTCAGCCTGCCGTACACACTGAGCGCTTCACCACTTAAGCAAGTACTCAAAACAGTTGCCCATTGATGTTCCGGCCAATTCTGGCTCCTTGCAATCGTCTCAAATCTGGGAAGGTACGCGTCAAGGTCGTCCTTCCTTTCATAAAACGCTACGAGCAGCTTGCTTGGGTTCAAGCGGAAGCCGTGATCTTCCCGTTCGCTGCTTTCAACTCTAGCTTGGACGTGAGTTTCACTTCGCTGTTGCAAACGGAGCCGCTCGAGATTCATCTCGTGCTGCCACTGCCGTTCCCTTTCAGCCATCTCCGCTTCTCTTTCTTCTTTCGCCCTCTCAGCTGCCAGTCTTTCTCTCTCCAACTCAGCTGCTTTTTCTTCCTTGGCCCTCTCAGCTGCCAACCTCTCTCTCTCCAACTCAGCTGCTTTTTCTTCCTTGGCTCTCTCAGCTGCCAACCTCTCTCTCTCTCCACCGCCCCTTTCTCCTTCTGGCTTACCCACTTCCGTAGTTCGGCGCCAGAAAGACCCATCTTCTCACCAAGAGCTACTAACTTTTCGAGATCCATTGTGTCGCGCAAATGAACTCTTGCCGCGTATAAAAAGTATCTGCCTAAATCAGTCTATCGGAACACTCCCCTGCACTCGTTAACGAGAACACTGAGCAACACACAGAATTGTTCCGATAGCACTATACACAACTCGAGGCTATTTCTCACTACTTTCGACACACTGTGCACCAAAAAGGTCCTGTCGCGGACGCCAGATTTATTGTCACTGGTCCCATTAATTCGGGAGGCAATCGCCGGGCTAATTCCAAGGGCCGAAGTATCGGCCCCCCGAACTGCACCACGAAAGCGTGGACAATTTAGGAGTTGTCCTATTAGGTGCGCCAGCGGACGCCAGCTGTGGCCTAAACAAGTCAGAGCCGAGAGTTGATAAACAATACAAAATTATATTCTCAGTTATGGCAGATCAAAACGATACACAAGTATGCACACTCGACAATAGTTGAATACAATATGTCACCAATCAAACAATGTACTACACAGTAAAATCAGCCACACTCGAAACAACGGACACAGACAACAATACGCACTACAATGCAGTCGCATGCATCGAACAACCAAGACACTTAAAGACTAAAGAGTTAGAAAACTTATTCAGTCCAAAGTTCTTGGAACAAAAGTCTGAATGATACTCTTCCGAGAATCACTCACTCAAAGTCCAGCGTTGTTGTTGTTCCTGTGCCCCCGAAGTTTCTCTTCCAGGAAACCTCACGTCTTCAATTGGCCACTCTACAAGCTTCAAACTTCTTCGCCGAAACACATCGGCTGCACACACGCAGCTGTTGCCACGCGTCTGCGCTCGACAGCGGTAGACACACACTCTTGCCTGTAGCTCGAGCCTTCACCTTTCAGGTGGAAATGCTCTTCTCCTCCTTTGTCACGGAAGACAAAAAGCTTCGCCCACAAGGCGGAACACCCTACGTGCTCTGGCGCATACTTTCTTCTTCTCCTGCTTTGTCAGTAAAGACAAAACCTTCACCGACAAACGCGGCGGAATAACCCCACGCGCACTGGCGCTAACTTCCTTCTTCTCCTGATCTCCCATTTCCGCTGCTCGGTTAAATACCTTCCGCGCGCGATTCCAGAAAATTCTCATCATTTCGTCGGCGCGATGCGCAGCGAAGGCTGGGGGAAAGCGCGAGACGGTAGGAGGGCCGTCCGCGACGGATGACGCAAACCGGCATCACCACGCCCCTTTCTATCTAGAACGTTCCAGGGCTTGCTCGGGCGCCGATGAGAGGAGGTTCGTCGGCGAACCCACTCTTCCGAAGGGAGAGGGATGCGCACCCGGGGAGTCTTTGGATGCTTGTTTTCTTTATTTATCGTTGACCTCTAGGCGCTTCGCGAGAATTTGGCGGCGCGCCCTTTTTGAGCGCTCGTTTTGTGACAGCGTGATCCCTGCACATAATCTGTACCAATATTGTTTGAGTCACACATACAGACAAGATCACTATCGGAACATAAACAACTTATGTAATCTTGCCCAACTTAAAAGAAAAGCTACAATTTGAGGTACCAGACACTTAGAGAAGCGGTTAGTACCAACACCGCGTTCAAACTATGGAAAACAAATGCTCCACTACAGAATACCTACACTACTAAACAGCTATAAATCGATACAGTTTGATCTTCTTACTGCCTCTTTCAAAGACCTTAAAAGGATGCATGTAGTTTCTGCATAGATTAATGTGCAATACAGACACATTTCTCATTCTGTTGCCTTTTAAGAGGAAAGTGTGTGTTGAAATATGATAAAGCACTAGCATGCCCCTGTATTTATATATGCATGTGTGTGGCTTTGTGTTTGTATACTTATGTGAACGTGCAGGAGTATATTTGTATTTATAATAATATGTAATATGTTTGTATGTAATATTGCCGCACTGCCAAATACATAGGGTTATAGGCTAGTCAAGCTGTCCGGACAGGGCTTTTTTTCTACAATTCCTCATCTTTATCTCACTATAACATGGCAAATAAACTAGTACTAATACTACTACTACAACTTTATTATTATTATTATTATTAATTTACACTTAATACAGATCATGACTGTGACGGCAAAAAGGCGCCTCTAGTGTCCACATAAGTGCTATTGCAATAAAAAATGCCAGCATTAAAAAGTACGGGAAAGTGCGAACAGCTAAAACAATTTGAAAGCAGCGTAGTCTTTTAGGACTTCGTGATTCTGGGTGACTGGAGAGGGAAGAAGAAAAGATCAACTTACGACTGCATCTTTGTGAGCACATCTTGCACGATGGAAATGCGTTAGGGTTGCTTCCACACATCGCTCCGAAAAAAACTTTACAGAAGCCGGTATTTTGATCAAAGTACCACGTTCTATTAAACGTTGAGCATGGGCCTGGTTTCGGCATCAGGCTACACACAAGCTTTCGTTTTGGAGGTACTGTAAAGAATATTATTAATTTTTTTTGCACTAGGATGACCGTGAAGATGAACTAATACGCATGAATGTGTCCACAAGAACTGATAGACGCAAAGAAATGGCAACAATCTACGATCTTATTGTCCATTATTCAAAAATAAAAAAATGCCACTGCATAAAAGATGTGTGCTTAGGATAAATTGTGAACATTTAAGAGGAGCACACGCACTCTACCAGAGAAGAACCATAAGCTGTCCCAGAACCCTTAAGAAAATTAGAAGGTCTCAGATACGCAGCCCACCGTACAAAAAATAAACACTGCAACTGTAGTATCGTTCAAATACAAAGAACAAACATTTAAGTAAACCATGCTCCTTTACTGATAGAAGCAATTCTTTTCGACGAACCAATACAGAGATGTTTGAAACCTTGTGTTATCAAATACTACGTTTAAAACACGATTATATACTACTTTGATGTCTTTGGTCTTCTCGTTCAATGTGGCATCACTTGTCCGGAACTTTTTCCTTTTCGAATTAACTTAGTGACGGAAAGCATGCTTCAATTCGGATGACAAGCTCATTTATTCATTGCGCATTAGACATGAGTATGTCCAATACGGGATCATGTGCTTTTGAAGGAAGCTCCAATCATAATAAAGTATGAGAGCAGAACTGTTAGTTTCATTGGTGAGCTTCATGGGCGCAGCATTCTTTCGTACACTTGCAACTTTAAGGACAGTGTTTGTTGACATTATTGCTTTTCGAGCGTTGAAAATAAGCACCACTTATGGCATTCATCTCAAGATGCTGAACAGTGAACCTTTCTAATCTGTATTGCTAAAACGGGCTTTAGTTTCTATTTGTATTTGCTTGGTTTAAGGGCCCAATCTAAATCGCTCTAAAATGATGTGTGTGTGTGTGTGTGTGTAGGTGCGTGCGTGCGTGTGCACTCTTCACAAGCTCTCTGCATCTAAAACTGCGTATGCCCTATATGCACATCAGGTGGCACTTCTATAGGGTGTTGTCAGAGTATCATCCACCACAGCGTCGCAAAGTAGTTTGTCGCATTTGTCTTTGAGAACTGCCTGCTGGCTCGCTGATATGCAGTGCAGGTTTCCTCATTATGCTGTGCTTAAGTTGTGCTTTCGTGTCACAATATATCGACCACCCTCATTTTCATAGGAAGGTAGCCTTAAGGAATCTTGAAACAGTTCTGACGACTGTGTATAAATGCGCTAGGCCGGTGAATCAAGCCCAAAAATCACGTGAATACCGATTTAAGCTCTCTGCGTTCACTGTGTAGTACATTGAAAGACTTTAAACATGTTAATCGCTACAGATCACAGTGGCTGAGCCATACGTGTTCCAAAACGTCTCGCACCTTTTACACGTAGAATTTGTCGAGGTGCATAGCACCAGCGACCGATCTGATTGGACATGGCCAGTCTACGTCACGGAACCACCTATAAGCAGTGAACGTTGTCGGTCTGTGCTAACTCGTGCTCTTTGTTCGCGTGAGCCAAGCAACAGTTTTCATCTCGAAGTTTATTTTCTTGAACAGAATAAATTGTCGTGCCTGTGTTGTGTGGCTCATAGAAATGTGACATTGTGTAATGTTTACGGGGCTTCTAGCGAGCAGAAGCACTTTAGCTCGACGCTGCAGTAAGTGTAACGCTCTTGCTATACGGCAAGCAGCTCGTATTCACGTGTCTCTTGCTGCAACTTAGCCCATGAAGAAACAACCACAATGGACTAGTTTGCGCTGATCGGTGATCGTTGTCGAATTCTTTCCATTTGGCCCCGTGGTTTTGTAGGCTGTCGCCGTAAAGGAGAATAAAATTAACCTGGCTGGCAATATGGCGGCACCTGTCGGAGAAGATACTAACCATTCCGTCTGTGTTGCCAGACGGCATGCTGTCGAGCACACTGAGCCATCACCTCTGAATATAAATACTTCCGATATTGCTCACAACCTGTTAGCGCGAAATCTTCCGAAGGCATGACCGGGCGAAGGTGGAACCGTAGAGTGTGCTCATGCGAGAGCTGCAATTGCAAACGATGTGAACATATGTCATCATGAGTCATGAGGTGAGGAGGCAAGTCTGTTGTTAAAAGAAGGGCACGAATACAATCATCCATAGCGGCTCTGGTACATGGTGTGTCGCTTAAACTTGTGGTGAGAATGATTTCACAATGGTCTGGGCTAAACGGCAGACGAAACCCGACAAAACTTTGAAAAACCATTTCAGGGTTCCTCGAAAGATTTAGAATATTATATATGTGAAGAAGAAGATGTGCCTGCAGCGAGCAGCATCGCCAACGCCCGGCTCTCTCGGCTCGTGCTTCGGTTCGTTGCTGTGCCGATCGCTGGACGGTTCATCACGCTGTCTCGTCGCTGTCTTTAACGGCTCATAAACCTCATCACATTTGGTGGAAGGTGCTTTAATCCCCGTTGCTACACCCTGGAGCTGCGAAGCCGCACGCTACCACCTGTCATGACTACCAACGCCTCTACATCGACGCCTTCGCTCCAGTTCAACTGCCCTGGCCATCCCAGGCTACGGGAGCCGAAGGTCTTCAGCGGTGCGGATGGGACCGACGTAGAAGACTGGCTCGAACACTACGAACTGGTGAGCGCCAACAATAAGTGGGACGAAGCCGACAAGCTGGGCCACGTGATCTTTTATCTCACTGGCGTCGCCGAATTGTGGTTTAACAACCACAAACACAACATCCCCACATGGAGCGTCTTCAAGACGTCATGTGCTGAAGTGTTCGGTCGGCCGGCTGTCCGCAAGCAGAGGGCAGAACAGCGCTTGCGCGTCCGCTCTCAGCAGACTGGCGAGACGTTTACCAGCTATATTGAGGACGTCGTCGACCTTTGCCGACGTGTGAATGACACCATGCCCGAATCTGACAAGGTCAAAAACATCCTGAAGGGCATTGACGACGGCGCATTTCATATGCTCTTGGCAAGAAATCCGAGCACAGTTTCCGAAGTCGTCAGCTTGTGTCAGAGCTACGACGAGTTGAACAAGCAACGCACTCTGACTCGGCAGCCTCAGCATGGTGGTCAGTCACTGTGCAGTTTCGACACCCTGCCGGACAATTCACCGCTGCTCCAGCAAGTTCGAGCCTTCGTCCGTGAGGAAGTCGCCCGCCAACTTTCCCTAGTGCCCTTCACTCACGAGACCACCACCCGCCTACCTGCCCCGCTTCGCACTGCTATTTCGGAAGAGGTTGCCCAAGCTGTTCCTGTTGCGCACCAGGAGCCGCCTCTATCCAGCCTTGCCCACTGCCAGCGTGCCGCGCAGCTGGTAGGCCCTCCTGTCGCCTATCCGCCAGCCGTGCAGCCTGTGGCCGCGCCCCTAACGTATGCAGCGCAGCCTGTGGCTCCTCCTGTCGCCTGCTCGCAAGTGATGCAGCCTGTAGCAGCGCCGTTCACATATGCAGACGCTGTGCGTAGGCTTCCGCAATCACCCTATACCTCGCGCTCACAGCCCGCACACCCGGCTGCTTATACTGCACCTTGGGCGGCACCACCAGTAGCCAATTCTTGGAGGACGCGCGATAACCGACCGATATGCTACGCCTGCTTTACTCCCGGACACGTTGCCCGCTACTGCCGCCGTCGACCTCAGACGTTCGGCGACTATGTCCCATCGTCGCAACCCGGCAGCCAACCCTTCGCGCGATACGGGCCGGTCTCGTCACCTCGCTATGCCCCTCCTAACGACCCCGACTTCGTGACGCCGCGCACACCCTCTCCTCGTCGGCGATCGCCCTCCCCAATGCGTCGCCGGCCCAGACCTTCTGACCAGGAAAACTAAGCAACGCAGTTCAAGAGGCAAGAACTGCGCCGTTTTCAAACTGTCTAAGCCCTCGCTCCTCTCCTGCTAACGTGGTCGCAGTAACTGTTGAAGGTTATTGTACTTTCGCCCTTGTGGACACTGGCGCCGCTGTTTCTGTTATTGCCGCTAATCTCTGCCGTTTATTACGCAAAGTAACGACGCCGCTTTCGGGACTGTCGCTTCACACCGCAAGCGCACAGCAAGTAACGCCTCTCGCAGCCTGCACTGCAAGAGTCTCCATCGAAGGCATTCTTTACATCGTGGAGTTTATTGTTCTTCCTGTCTGTTCGCATGACGTCATCCTCGGGTGGGACTTCCTATCCCGCCATAATGCCGTCATAGACTGCGCACGCGCCGAAGTTGAGTTTTCACCCTTGTGTGATGTCCCATTACTGGACGCTCCTCATCAGCCGCCGAAGTTGCTCGTTCATGAAGACACCGATATTCCACCTGGAAATTTCGCCCTTGTTCCCGTTTCATGCAACGCCTACACTGACGCTACAGTTCTTTTTACGCCATCCGATATCTTCAAATATCGTCGAGCTCTGCCGCTGCCTTTCGCAACAATTGATCTTGCCGCCGGAAGAAGCAACATGTTCGTAAGCAATCCGCTTTCCACACCTGTCACATTGCTTGCGGGGGAATGTCTCGGCCGCGTGCAGGATCTCGACCCTTCGTTTTTGTTTGATGTCCCGGACGACTACTGCGACCACCCCAAAGCACTGTCGGCACTCGGGGAGTCGTCCGATGATACATTTTCCAGCGCCATCGCCGACACTCTCACTCCCACCGAACATGCCGACCTGCTGGATCTTCTGCATGAGTTCAGGAGTTCGTTCGATGTGTCGCAACCTCAACTGGGCCGCACATCACAAGTTAAACATCATGTTGACACCGGCCTACACCAGCCACTGCGTCAAATACCATACCGTGTCTCCGCTGAAGAGCGCCGCGTCATCAACGATCAAGTTGAAGATATGCTTCGTAGAGACGTCATTCGACCATCCCACAGTCCCTGGGCGTCTCCCGTTGTCCTGGTGCGTAAGAAAGACGGATCTATCCGATTTTGCGTGGACTATCGTCGTTTGAATAAGATAACCCGCAAGGACGTCTATCCTTTGCCGCGCATTGATGACGCCATTGACACCCTTCACGGAGCGGAATTTTTCTCGTCGCTAGATTTGCGGTCTGGCTACTGGCAGGTCCCAATGGCAGAAGCCGATCGCCAAAAAACGGCATTTATTACACCAGACGGACTATACGAATTTAACGTCATGCCCTTTGGGCTTTGTAACGCGCCTGCCACGTTTGAACGTCTTATGGATAATACGCTACGTGGCCTCAAATGGAATATGTGCCTCTGTTACCTCGACGATGTCGTGGTTTTCTCCCACGACTTTCCTACGCACCTCCTTCGCCTCAGGCACGTTTTGAGTTGTCTGACCAACGCTGGTCTGCAGCTTAACCTGAAAAAATGCCGCTTCGCTGCACGTGAGCTCGTCATACTAGGCCACATCGTGTCCAAGCACGGCGTATTACCAGACCCAGCAAAACTTCGAGCAGTCGCAGAATTTCCCAAGCCGACGACCATGAAAGAACTTCGCAGTTTTGTAGGCCTATGCTCCTATTTCCGGCGCTTTGTTCGAAATTTTGCATCTATCATGTCACCGTTAACACAGCTTCTTCGCGGTGACGTGAACCTCACCTCCTGGTCCCCTGCATGTGACGTTGCCTTCACTACTCTGCGCCGTCTGCTCACTTCCCCACCTATTCTTCGCCACTTCGACCCGACGGCTCCTACCGAAGTGCACACCGACGCCAGCGGCGTCGGGCTAGGCGCGGTCCTCGCTCAACGAAAGCCCGGCTATTCAGAATACGTTGTAGCCTACGCTAGCCGCACTCTGACGAAAGCCGAAACTAATTACAGCGTGACAGAAAAAGAGTGTTTGGCTCTGGTGTGGGCGCTTGGAAAGTTCCGGCCGTACTTATACGGCCGCCCGTTCGATCTAGTAACTGATCACCACGCGCTTTGCTGGCTCTCCACGTTGAAAGACCCTTCTGGCCGCCTTGCGCGATGGGCACTCCGCATCCAGGAGTACGACATTCGCGTCGTATACCGCTGCGGACGCAAACACTCTGACGCTGATGCCCTGTCCCGCTCACCTTTACCACCAGATCAGACGTGCGGAAACAATTGCCTCCAGACCTTGTCATCGCTAAATCTCGACTCGATTGCCACCGAACAACGTCGTGACCCGTGGATCGCCTCTCTTATCGAATATTTATCTGGCACGCCCAACCTTCCAGTATCTCGATCCCTCCGACGTCAAGCTTTCCATTTCGCCATCCGCGATCAACTTCTTCATCGACGCAACTACGCTCCCGATGGCCGCCGGTGGTTGCTGGTCATTCCACGCACTTTACGATCGCAAGTATGCGCCTCCCTTCACGACGATCCACAATGTGGCCACGCCGGAGTGTTCAAAACATATGAACGCCTTCGCCATCGCTATTACTGGCGCGGCATGTACAATTTTGTACGTAAATTCGTGCAGTGCTGTCCTGACTGCCAGCGACGTAAATCAACACTGCCACGTGCGACTGGCGCATTGCAGCCACTTCCATGCCCTGCCAAGCCATTTGATCGCGTCGGCGTTGACCTCTACGGTCCCCTTCCATTGACACCAGATGGTAATCGGTGGATTATAGTGGCGGTTGACCACCTGACACGCTACGCTGAAACAGCCGCTTTGCCGAGCGCTACAGCTCAGGATGTCGCCTCTTTCATTTTGCAACGCTTTATCCTTCGACATGGTGCACCTCGAGAGCTCCTTAGTGACAGAGGCCGCGCTTTCCTTTCCGAGGTCGTCGAAACTCTGCTTTCGGAATGCCATGTCATTCATCGGAAAACGACAGCATACCACCCGCAGACTAACGGACTAACAGAACGGTTCAACCGCACGCTAGGTGATATGCTCTCAATGTACGTGGCATCTGATCATAGCAACTGGGACCGTGTTCTCCCATACGTCACGTTCGCATATAACACCGCAATACAAACCACCACGGGATTCTCACCTTTCTTTCTTCTTTACGGACGTGAGCCTTCCCATACAATTGATACCCTACTTCCTTACCGTCCTGATGCTTCCGAGTGTCCACCTATCTCCGATGCTGTTAGACAAGCCGAAGAGTGCCGCCAGCTCGCCCGTGCGTTCACTTCGGAAGAGCAACAACGCCAGAAAGAAACCCGTAGCACCTCTCTTCCGGATCCCAGCTACGCCCCAGGGTCTCTTGTGTGGCTTGCCATCCCATACCAAACACCGGGACTCTCCTCGAAACTTGTCCCCCGGTACGAGGGGCCTTACACCGTTTTGGAGAAAACCTCTCCGGTTAATTTCCTAATTGAACCAGTTTCCCGATCGGACGACATGCGCCGGCGTGCACGTGACATCGTCCATGTTTCCCGACTGAAACCGTACCATGAGCCTTTGCCTGAAACTTCTTAAGTCGCCAGGATGGCTCCTTTTTCAGCGGGGGCGATTGTGAAGAAGAAGATGTGCCTGCAGCGAGCAGCATCGCCAACGCCCGGCTCTCTCGGCTCGTGCTTCGGTTCGTTGCTGTGCCGATCGCTGGACGGTTCATCACGCTGTCTCGTCGCTGTCTTTAACGGCTCATAAACCTCATCACATATATAAAAATGTGCTACGTAGAGAATATGTTGCATAAAAGGTTACAAAGAAATTCTATGCATTGATAACAAATAAACTGCGTCGTAGCCTATAGTTGATATCAACATTTACTTCTCCACAGCAGGAAGACGCTTAAATGAAGACAGAACTGTGTAGTGGGCTTTGTGAGAGCTCTATTTGCTTCATTTGTTTAAACATGATATGCCATTTAAACTTCTCACTTCAGAAAAAAAGCGCATACCGGCCTGTTTTACTGCAACAAATATATCAGAACACACTATCCTAGATGTTTTTACAAAGTTTTTTAGTGGGGTCACTGCCCTTGTTGTTTGAGTATCGAGATAATCAAGACTGCTCCTTAGCCAATGTACGATGCATAAGAATCAGTACGCCTATGCGTGTGACAACGCACCTGGTTTTAATATGTTATCGAGGGCATTAACAATATTTTGCTTTGCCTCTATTGATGTGATTCTAGTTGTTTTGTTTATCAGATTAAGACATTTGTATCTTTATAGTCCCCAGTGCTTTTGTCCCCACTATTTGCTAAATTAGCTTTGTTATGACAAAATGCCGTCCCAGAGTCTATTTTAGAGCCTGCTCCTGAAAATGTTACGCTTTCACGTATCAACTGCATTTCGCCGTTTCATAACGAAAATGAACCTGTACTGGGACTATGGTATGCCAAGTAAGTGTGACGTAACCTTACACATGTAATACCGCTTTGAAAGCTCGTGAAAGCCAACGGTACAGAATGTTTTATTAAATGGTACATGGACTCCCTAAAAATATCTAGCGTGCGAGAAGCGCCTTCAAAGGTTGGACGAGTTTTCCCACCATACTATTCCGTCCTACCCGCAGTACTGAGGTGATTGGCCGCTCGATGCAGTTTTACAACGCCCATGGTCTCTCGCCTGTCTGATATATCAGACAGGTACAACGCCCTAAGCGTTATTGACTAGACATGAATGTGGTAAGACCGATAGAGAAGGCTTCCTTCTAGGGAGCCGGATTCGCCTCACGTGTGACCTGCCGCCTATAATTCGTACCCGTACGCAGTTTGAAGAGCACGTGGTGATTCGAATTATCCGTCTAATCTCTGCTATGAACGTCACTCATGTTTTTGTGCTTCGTGCGGTAGAGTGAGTAATATTCCAGACATGCAGTAAAAAGTACATTGCAGTGCTCACCTACGCACATACGCTGACACATCTTTTCTGAAACAAATTTGTTCTGATTCGTTGAGTTGCAAGTGTCGGGCGTGAACAACTTGCACACTCTGGTCACGACGTCTATGCTCCAAGATTTTGCATGTTCTCTGCATGTACGGGCCGTGTGTGGCGTCAGACAGTGCCTGAATACCTCGCTTTTGATACCTGCGAATATAAAAATAGAGGAAAGCTGTATTAAACAAAAGCACCAACTTGGGGCGAGTTGGTCGACGTTCATTTCGTAACGGTTTAACTGTGCTATGACGATGACAGTAGAAGAAGAGCGTGCACTGTCTTTTTTCCGATCTATTGTTCTTCTGTTAAACCACTACAGAACAGGAAAGATGTCAACCAGTCTTCGCACGTGAGGTACATACGCACGTGAGGTACTATAAGGCACATACAAAACACTACATGTAATTCGTAGCATAACTGAATCGCTACGATGCTCGGCCGCTTCTTCGAAACACGCGGGCTCAATCCTGGCTGTGGTGGTCGTATTCCGAAGGAGGCGAAATGCCAGAGATTCGTGTAGCCTGCGATCTGAGTGTGCGTTGAAAAATCCCAGGTCGTCAAAATTATCCGTGGCCCATCACTACAGCATCTGTCACTGCATGGGTCGCTTTGAAGCTTTAGGCCCCACAAACCGAAATGACTGTGAAGTTTGCGAGATATTGTCAGAAATGAGAACGACTCGGCAAGACATCCGTATATTAGACCACTACGGTGAATTTAGCGAAAACATCCCTAATCTGGTAAAAAATTCCAATAAATGCTCATTAAAAATTTCCTAAATGTTCATCGGAGACATCCAGTAAGTATGCGTAGAGGGTTATGCGTCAAAATTTGCTGTGTCATATTTTTGTTAATAATGAACCGTGGGGTGACGAGATGGAATGCGCCATGCTCTTGGTGCGAATGGACACAGCAGGCGTGGTCAAACCCAAATCAAACAACACATTCATTAAAACACTTTTTCATCGGTGATATCGTCAGCCGAATCAAAGAAATTGCCAGTGATCAACGCACTAAACAACCTCATACAATATTCCAACACACTCAATCAACGTACGAACAAACGAGGGAAGTAACTCGAAGGCGTCATCGCCAACGCTTGACTCACCATGAGGGCCTATGAGAAACGGCTGGCGGTGCCATCCCAATGAACCCACCATGAGAGACAACCGTTTGCGCACATCGCCAAACGTAAAAAAAAAAACACTCGCCACTGTTTTCTGTCTGTCAACCGAACCTCACAACCAGGCGTCACTGCTGGTGCTACAACGCTAATCATAATGATGATAATGAAGATCACGTACGAGTGCAGTGCGACCTACCGCTCCGCAGACGTTAACTCTAGCTGCGGTCTATTCGAGCAACACGTATGCGCCAGGAGGTACAAATAGCTTTAGAGGGAGTGGTAGCACTCCATCAGGACTTATCCACAAAGACACTTTTAGCAGCGATGGCGTATAAATCGGAGGTAAAAAGCTTCAAGACAGAAAATATTTTGCTGAGTGCAGTGAGTACAAGGAAAATGCAAGAGATGTGAAAGACCTGGAATTCGCATGGAGTTGTGTTGTCTTAACAGGCAGGTAATTTGCCTTTATAATGATAAGTGCAAGCTTCCAGAAATGCCGACATGTGTTTTTGTTTCAGTGCGTCATTGCCAAAATAAATTTGACCTACCGAGTGTGTAAGAGACCCAGCAAAACAAAACTACAAGGCAAGCCAGTAGCTTCATGGCACTTTTCTAAAATTCGAGAACACTGGCATGGTTTTTGCACTGGCCGAACGGTGTGGCAGTTCATTGTATAGCATTTATAATACAATCTTTAGCCACCCATACAGCTCCAGTAGCGACGTCGTTTGTTTCTTCTTTTCAAACAGCTCAAAGGCAAGAAGAAACAAATGTTCCAGTTGTCGTTTGCAATGAACGAGGTGGGCGTACAATTGTTGCTGTCATAATAATAGTCCATATTTTGCACACGTGCGTTAGCGAAAGTGAGCAAGTTCAGAATAGGTGGCCTCGTGCTCGATACCGATTCCTGCAAGCGCTGACAG